>WOVY01010231.1:0-151166 GCA_013436015.1 Rhipicephalus annulatus | reverse complement strand
TACACCAGCGAGTACAACTACAACCTTTTCCTGTCAGATATTGCTCAATGTACATGCCAATGGCGCTAATGGGAAATGAGAGACAAGAGAATTCGGCTTTACTTTCTTACGGCTTGCGCTTCGTATCTACTTCCCACCTTTAACCACCTCGAGTTCATGGTATATACTAGTTCACTGTATTCATGGCACTGCGGCCCAACGCTCGCTAAAAATTTCTAAAACCAAGGAGGTTACGCCCAGCGAGTACAACTATAACCTTTTCCTGTCAGATAGTGCTCAATGTACATGCCAATGGCGGCTAATGGGAAATGAGAGACAAGAGAATTCGGCTTTTACTTTCTTACGGCTTGCGCTTCGTATCTACTTCCCACCTTTAACCACCTCGAGTTCATGGTATATACTAGTTCACTGTGTTCATGGCACTGCGGCCCAACGCTCGCTAAAAATTTCTAAAACCAAGGAGGTTACGCCCAGCGAGTACAACTATAACCTTTTCCTGTCAGATAGTGCTCAATGTACATGCCAATGGCTGCTAATGGGAAATGAGAGACAAGAAAATTCGGCTTTTACTTTCTTACGGCTTGCGCTTCGTATCTACTTCCACCTTTAACCACCTCGAGTTCATGGTATATACTAGTTCACTGTGTTCATGGCACTGCGGCCCAACGCTCGCTAAAAATTTCTAAAACCAAGGAGGTTACGCCCAGCGAGTACAACTATAACCTTTTCCTGTCAGATAGTGCTCAATGTACATGCCAATGGCTGCTAATGGGAAATGAGAGACAAGAGAATTCGGCTTTTACTTTCTTACGGCTTGCGCTTCGTATCTACTTCCCACCTTTAACCACCTCGAGTTCATGGTATATACTAGTTCACTGTGTTCATGGCACTGCGGCCCAACGCTCGCTAAAAATTTCTAAAACCAAGGAGGTTACGCCCAGCGAGTACAACTATAACCTTTTCCTGTCAGATAGTGCTCAATGTACATGCCAATGGCTGTTAATGGGAAATGAGAGACAAGAAAATTCGGCTTTTACTTTCTTACGGCTTGCGCTTCGTATCTACTTCCCACCTTTAACCACCTCGAGTTGATGGTATATACTAGTTCACTGTATTCATGGCACTGCGGCCCAACGCTCGCTAAAAATTTCTAAAACCAAGGAGGTTACGCCCAGCGAGTACAACTATAACCTTTTCCTGTCAGATAGTGCTCAATGTACATGCCAATGGCTGTTAATGGGAAATGAGAGACAAGAGAATTCGGCTTTTACTTTCTTACGGCTTGCGCTTCGTATCTACTTCCCACTTTAACCACCTCGAGTTGATGGTATATACTAGTTCACTGTGTTCATGGCACTGCGGCCCAACGCTCGCTAAAAATTTCTAAAACCAAGGAGGTTACGCCCAGCGAGTACAACTATAACCTTTTCCTGTCAGATAGTGCTCAATGTACATGCCAATGGCGGCTAATGGGAAATGAGAGACAAGAGAATTCGGCTTTTACTTTCTTACGGCTTGCGCTTCGTATCTACTTCCCACCTTTAACCACCTCGAGTTCATGGTATATACTAGTTCACTGTATTCATGGCACTGCGGCCCAACGCTCGCTAAAAATTTCTAAAACCAAGGAGGTTACGCCCAGCGAGTACAACTATAACCTTTTCCTGTCAGATAGTGCTCAATGTACATGCCAATGGCTGCTAATGGGAAATGAGAGACAAGAGAATTCGGCTTTTACTTTCTTACGGCTTGCGCTTCGTATCTACTTCCCACCTTTAACCACCTCGAGTTCATGGTATATACTAGTTCACTGTGTTCATGGCACTGCGGCCCAACGCTCGCTAAAAATTTCTAAAACCAAGGAGGTTACGCCCAGCGAGTACAACTATAACCTTTTCCTGTCAGATAGTGCTCAATGTACATGCCAATGGCTGCTAATGGGAAATGAGAGACAAGAAAATTCGGCTTTTACTTTCTTACGGCTTGCGCTTCGTATCTACTTCCCACCTTTAACCACCTCGAGTTCATGGTATATACTAGTTCACTGTATTCATGGCACTGCGGCCCAACGCTCGCTAAAAATTTCTAAAACCAAGGAGGTTACGCCCAGCGAGTACAACTATAACCTTTTCCTGTCAGATAGTGCTCAATGTACATGCCAATGGCTGCTAATGGGAAATGAGAGACAAGAGAATTCGGCTTTTACTTTCTTACGGCTTGCGCTTCGTATCTACTTCCCACCTTTAACCACCTCGAGTTCATGGTATATACTAGTTCACTGTGTTCATGGCACTGCGGCCCAACGCTCGCTAAAAATTTCTAAAACCAAGGAGGTTACGCCCAGCGAGTACAACTATAACCTTTTCCTGTCAGATAGTGCTCAATGTACATGCCAATGGCTGCTAATGGGAAATGAGAGACAAGAGAATTCGGCTTTTACTTTCTTACGGCTTGCGCTTCGTATCTACTTCCCACCTTTAACCACCTCGAGTTCATGGTATATACTAGTTCACTGTGTTCATGGCACTGCGGCCCAACGCTCGCTAAAAATTTCTAAAACCAAGGAGGTTACGCCCAGCGAGTACAACTATAACCTTTTCCTGTCAGATAGTGCTCAATGTACATGCCAATGGCTGTTAATGGGAAATGAGAGACAAGAGAATTCGGCTTTTTACTTTCTTACGGGCTTTGCGCTTCGTATCTACTACTTCCCACCTTTAACCACCTCGAGTTGCATGGTATATACTAGTTCACACTGTGTTCATGGCACTGCGGCCCAACACTCGCTAAAAATTTTCTAAACCAGGAGGTTACGCCCAGCGAGTACACTATAACCTTTTCCTGTCAGATAGTGCTCAATTGTACATGCCAATGGCGGTAATGGGAAATGAGAGACAAGAGAAATTCGGCTTTTACTTTCTTACGGCTTGCGATTCGTATCTACTTCCCACCTTTAATCCACCTCGAGTTCATGGTATATACTAGTCACTGTGGTCATGGCACTGGCGGCCCAACGCTCGCTAAAAATTTCTAAACCAAGGAGGTTACGCCCAGCGAGTAAAACTATAACCTTTTCCTGTCAGATAGTGCTCATATGTAACATGCCAATGCGGGCTAATGGAAATGAGAGACAGAAGAATTCGGCTTTTACTTTCTTACGGCTTGCGCTGCGTATCTAACTCCCACCTTTAAACCACCTCGAGTTGATGGTATATACTAGTTCAGCTGTATTCATGGCATGCGGCCCAACACTCGCTAAAAACCTTTCTAAACCAAGGAGGTTACACCCAGACGAGTACAACTAGCAACCTTTTCCTGTCAGATAGTGCTCAATGTACATGCCAATGGCTGCTAATTGGAAATGAGAGAAAAGAGAATTCGGCTTTTAACTTTCTACGTACTTGCGCTTCGTATTTCTACTTCCCACCTTGAACCACCTCGAGTTCATGGTAATACTAGTCACTGTATTTCATGGCACTGCGCCCAAGCTCGCTAAAAATTTCTAAAACCAAGGAGGTTGCGCCCAGCGAGTACAACTATAACCTTTTCCTGTCAGATAGTGCTCAATGTACATGCCAATGGCGGCTAATGGAAATGAGAGACAAGAGAATTCGGCTTTTACTTTCTTACGGCTTGTGGCTTCGTATCAACTTCCCAACTTTTACCAACTCAAGTTCATTGGTATATACTAGTTTCACTGCATTTCATGGCACTGCGGATCCCACTGCTCGCTAAAACCTTTCAGTAAAACCACGGAAGGTTACGCCCAGCGAGTACAACTACTAACCTGTTCCTGTCAGATAGTGCTCCATATTACATGCCAATGGCTGTTAGGGAAATGAGAGACAGAGAATTCGGCTTTTACTTTCTTACCGGCTTGCGCTTCGTATCTACTTCCCACCTTTAACCACCTCGAGTTGATGGTATATACCTAGTTCACTGTGTTCATGGCACTTGCGGCCCCAACGCTCGCTAAAAATTTCTAAAACCAAGGAGGTTTACAGCCCTAGCGAGTACAACTATAACCTTTTCCTGTCAGATAGTGCTCAATGTACATGCCAATGGCGGCTAATGGGAAATGAGAGAACAAGAGAATTCGGCTTTTTCCTTTCTTTACGGCTTGCGCTTCGTATTACTACTTCCAACCTTAAACAATCCTCGAGTTGATGGTAATACTACTAGTTGCACTGTGTATTCATTGGCACTTGCGGTCCCAAACACTCGCTTAAACCTTTCTTAAACCAAGGAGGTTTACAACACCGAGCGAGTACAACTATAACCTTTTTCCTGTCAGATAGTGCTCAATGTACACTGCCACTGGCTGCTTAATGGGAATTGAGAGACAAGGAGAATTCGGCTTTTACTTCTACGGCTTGCGCTTCGTATCTACTTCCACCTTTAACCACCTCGAGTTGCTGGTATATACTAGTTCACTGTATTCATGGCACTGCGGCCCAACGCTCGCTAAAAATTTCTAAAACCAAGGAGGTTACGCCAGCGAGTACAACTATAACCTTTTCCTGTCAGATAGCTGCTCACATGTAACATGCCAATGGCTGCTAATGGGAAATGAGAGACAAGAGAATTCGGCTTTTACTTTCTTACGGCTTGCGCTTCGTATCTACTTCCCACTTTAACCACCTCGAGTTCATGGTATATACTAGTTCACTGTATTCATGGCACTGCGGCCCAACGCTCGCTAAAAATTTTCTAAAACCAAGGAGGTTACGCCCAGCGAGTACAACTATAACCTTTTCCTGTCAGATAGTGCTCAATGTACATGCCAATGGCTGCTAATGGGAAATGAGAGACAAGAGAATTCGGCTTTACTTTCTTACGGGCTTGCGCTTCGTATCTACTTCCCAATTTAAACCACCTCGAGTTCATGGTATATACTAGTTTCACTTGTGTTCATGGCACTGCGGCCCAACGCTCGCTAAAAATTTCTAAAACCAAGGAGGTTACGCCCAGCGAGTACAAACTATAAACCTTTTCCTGTCAGATAGTGCTCAATGTACATGCCAATGGCTGTTATGGGAAATGAGAGACAAGAAAATTCGGCTTTTACTTTACCTTACGGCTTGCGCTTCGTATCTACTTCCCACCTTTAACCACCTCGAGTTGATGGTATATACTAGTTCACTGTATTCATGGCATTGCGGCCCAACACTCGCTAAAACTTTCTAAAACCAAGGAGGTTGACCCCAGCGAGTACAACTATAACCTTTTCCTGTCAGATAGTGCTCAATGTACATGCCAATGGCTGCTAATGGGAAATGAGAGACAAGAGAATTCGGCTTTTACTTTCTTACGGCTTGCGCTTCGTATCTACTTCCCACCTTTAACCACCTCGATTCATGGTATATACTAGTTCACTGTGATTCATGGCACTGCGGCCCAACGCTCGCTAAAAATTTCTAAAACCAAGGAGGTTACGCCCAGCGAGTACAACTATAACCTTTTCCTGTCAGATAGTGCTCAATGTACATGCCAATGGCGGCTAATGGGAAATGAGAGACAAGGAAATTCGGCTTTTACTTTCTTACGGCTTGCGCTTCGTATCTAACTTCCCACCTTTAAACCACCTCGAGTTCATGGTATATACTAGTTCACTGGATTCATGGCACTGCAGGCCCAACGCTCGCTAAAAATTTCTAAAACCAAGGAGGTTACGCCCAGCGAGTACAACTATAACCTTTTCCTGTCAGATAGTGCTCAATGTACATGCCAATGGCGGCTAATGGGAAATGAGAGACAAGAGAAATTCGGCTTTTACTTTCTTACGGCTTGCGCTTCGTATCTACTTCCCACCTTTAACCACCTCGAGTTCATGGTATATACTAGTTCACTGTATTCATGGCACTGCAGGCCCAACGCTCGCTAAAAATTTCTAAAACCAAGGAGGTTACGCCCAGCGAGTACAACTATAACCTTTTCCTGTCAGATAGTGCTCAATGTACATGCCAATGGCTGCTAATGGGAAATGAGAGACAAGAGAATTCGGCTTTTACTTTCTTACGGCTTGCGCTTCGTATCTACTTCCCACCTTTAACCACCTCGAGTTCATGGTATATACTAGTTCACTGTGTTCATGGCACTGCGGCCCAACGCTCGCTAAAAATTTCTAAAACCAAGGAGGTTACGCCCAGCGAGTACAACTATAACCTTTTCCTGTCAGATAGTGCTCAATGTACATGCCAATGGCTGCTAATGGGAAATGAGAGACAAGAAGAATTCGGCTTTTACTTTCTTACGGCTTGCGCTTCGTATCTACTTCCCACCTTTAACCACCTCGAGTTCATGGTATATACTAGTTCACTGTTTCATGGCACTGCGGCCCAACGCTCGCTAAAACCTTTCTAAACCAAGGAGGTTACGCCCAGCGAGTACAACTATAACCTTTTCCTGTCAGATAGTGCTCAATGTACATGCCAATGGCTGCTTAATGGGAAATGAGAGACAAGAGAATTCGGCTTTTACTTTCTTACGGCTTGCGCTTCGTATTCTACTTCCCACCTTTAACCACCTCGAGTTCATGGTATATACTAGTTCACTGTATTTCATGGCACTGCGGCCCAACGCTCGCTAAAAATTTCTAAAACCAAGGAGGTTACGCCCAGCGAGTACAACTATAACCTTTTCCTGTCAGATAGTGCTCAATGTACATGCCAATGGCTGTTAATGGGAAATGAGAGACAAGAGAATTCGGCTTTTACTTTCTTACGGCTTGCGCTTCGTATCTACTTCCCACCTTTAACCACCTCGAGTTCATGGTATATACTAGTTCACTGTATTTCATGGCACTGCGGCCCAACGCTCGCTAAAAATTTCTAAAACCAAGGAGGTTACGCCCAGCGAGTACAACTATAACCTTTTCCTGTCAGATAGTGCTCAATGTACATGCCAATGGCTGCTAATGGGAAATGAGAGACAAGAGAATTCGGCTTTTACTTTCTTACGGCTTGCGCTTCGTATCTACTTCCCACCTTTAACCACCTCGAGTTGATGGTATATACTAGTTCACTGTAGTTCATGGCACTGCGGCCCAACGCTCGCTAAAAATTTCTAAAACCAAGGAGGTTACGCCCAGCGAGTACAACTATAACCTTTTCCTGTCAGATAGTGCTCAATGTACATGCCAATGGCTGCTAATGGGAAATGAGAGACAAGAGAATTCGGCTTTTACTTTCTTACGGCTTGCGCTTCGTATCTACTTCCCACCTTTAACCACCTCGAGTTGATGGTATATACTAGTTCACTGTATTCATGGCACTGCGGCCCAACGCTCGCTAAAAATTTCTAAAACCAAGGAGGTTACGCCCAGCGAGTACAACTATAACCTTTTCCTGTCAGATAGTGCTCAATGTACATGCCAATGGCTGCTAATGGGAAATGAGAGACAAGAGAATTCGGCTTTTACTTTCTTACGGCTTGCGCTTCGTATCTACTTCCCACCTTTAACCACCTCGAAGTTCATGGTATATACTAGTTCACTGTATTCATGGCACTGCGGCCCAATGCTCGCTAAACCTTTCTAAAAACCAAGGAGGTTACGCCCAGCGAGTACAACTATAACCTTTTCCTGTCAGATAGTGCTCAATGTACATGCCAATGGCTGCTAATGGGAAATGAGAGACAAGAGAATTCGGCTTTTACTTTCTTACGGCTTGCGCTTCGTATCTACTTCCCACCTTTAACCACCTCGAGTTCATGGTATATACTAGTTCACTGTGTTCATGGCACTGCGGCCCAACGCTCGCTAAAAATTTCTAAAACCAAGGAGGTTACGCCCAGCGAGTACAACTATAACCTTTTCCTGTCAGATAGTGCTCAATGTACATGCCAATGGCTGCTAATGGGAAATGAGAGACAAGAGAATTCGGCTTTTACTTTCTTACGGCTTGCGCTTCGTATCTACTTCCCACCTTTAACCACCTCGAGTTCATGGTATATACTAGTTCACTGTGTTCATGGCACTGCGGCCCAACGCTCGCTAAAAATTTCTAAAACCAAGGAGGTTACGCCCAGCGAGTACAACTATAACCTTTTCCTGTCAGATAGTGCTCAATGTACATGCCAATGGCTGCTAATGGGAAATGAGAGACAAGAGAATTCGGCTTTTACTTTCTTACGGCTTGCGCTTCGTATCTACTTCCCACCTTTAACCACCTCGAGTTCATGGTATATACTAGTTCACTGTGATTCATGGCACTGCGGCCCAACGCTCGCTAAAAATTTCTAAAACCAAGGAGGTTACGCCCAGCGAGTACAACTATAACCTTTTCCTGTCAGATAGTGCTCAATGTACATGCCAATGGCTGCTAATGGGAAATGAGAGACAAGAGAATTCGGCTTTTACTTTCTTACGGCTTGCGCTTCGTATCTACTTCCCACCTTTAACCACCTCGAGTTCATGGTATATACTAGTTCACTGTATTCATGGCACTGCGGCCCAACGCTCGCTAAAAATTTCTAAAACCAAGGAGGTTACGCCCAGCGAGTACAACTATAACCTTTTCCTGTCAGATAGTGCTCAATGTACATGCCAATGGCTGCTAATGGGAAATGAGAGACAAGAGAATTCGGCTTTTACTTTCTTACGGCTTGCGCTTCGTATCTACTTCCCACCTTTAACCACCTCGAGTTCATGGTATATACTAGTTCACTGTGTTCATGGCACTGCGGCCCAACGCTCGCTAAAAATTTCTAAAACCAAGGAGGTTACGCCCAGCGAGTACAACTATAACCTTTTCCTGTCAGATAGTGCTCAATGTACATGCCAATGGCTGCTAATGGGAAATGAGAGACAAGAAATTCGGCTTTTACTTTCTTACGGCTTGCGCTTCGTATCTACTTCCCACCTTTAACCACCTCGAGTTCATGGTATATACTAGTTCACTGTGTTCATGGCACTGCGGCCCAACGCTCGCTAAAAATTTCTAAAACCAAGGAGGTTACGCCCAGCGAGTACAACTATAACCTTTTCCTGTCAGATAGTGCTCAATGTACATGCCAATGGCTGCTAATGGGAAATGAGAGACAAGAGAATTCGGCTTTTACTTTCTTACGGCTTGCGCTTCGTATCTACTTCCCACCTTTAACCACCTCGAGTTCATGGTATATACTAGTTCACTGTGTTCATGGCACTGCGGCCCAACGCTCGCTAAAAATTTCTAAAACCAAGGAGGTTACGCCCAGCGAGTACAACTATAACCTTTTCCTGTCAGATAGTGCTCAATGTACATGCCAATGGCTGGCTAATGGGAAATGAGAGACAAGAGAATTCGGCTTTTACTTTCTTACGGCTTGCGCTTCGTATCTACTTCCCACCTTTAACCACCTCGAGTTCATGGTATATACTAGTTCACTGTATTCATGGCACTGCGGCCCAACGCTCGCTAAAAATTTCTAAAACCAAGGAGGTTACGCCCAGCGAGTACAACTATAACCTTTTCCTGTCAGATAGTGCTCAATGTACATGCCAATGGCTGGCTAATGGGAAATGAGAGACAAGAGAATTCGGCTTTTACTTTCTTACGGCTTGCGCTTCGTATCTACTTCCCACCTTTAACCACCTCGAGTTGATGGTATATACTAGTTCACTGTGTTCATGGCACTGCGGCCCAACGCTCGCTAAAAATTTCTAAAACCAAGGAGGTTACGCCCAGCGAGTACAACTATAACCTTTTCCTGTCAGATAGTGCTCAATGTACATGCCAATGGCTGTTAATGGGAAATGAGAGACAAGAGAATTCGGCTTTTACTTTCTTACGGCTTGCGCTTCGTATCTACTTCCCACCTTTAACCACCTCGAGTTGATGGTATATACTAGTTCACTGTATTCATGGCACTGCGGCCCAACGCTCGCTAAACATTTCTAAAACCAAGGAGGTTACGCCCAGCGAGTACAACTATAACCTTTTCCTGTCAGATAGTGCTCAATGTACATGCCAATGGCTGCTAATGGGAAATGAGAGACAAGAGAATTCGGCTTTTACTTTCTTACGGCTTGCGCTTCGTATCTACTTCCCACCTTTAACCACCTCGAGTTGATGGTATATACTAGTTCACTGTATTCATGGCACTGCGGCCCAACGCTCGCTAAAAATTTCTAAAACCAAGGAGGTTACGCCCAGCGAGTACAACTATAACCTTTTCCTGTCAGATAGTGCTCAATGTACATGCCAATGGCTGCTAATGGGAAATGAGAGACAAGAAAATTCGGCTTTTACTTTCTTACGGCTTGCGCTTCGTATCTACTTCCCACCTTTAACCACCTCGAGTTCATGGTATATACTAGTTCACTGTATTCATGGCACTGCGGCCCAACTGCTCGCTAAAACCTTTCTAAAACCAAGGAGGTTACGCCCAGCGAGTACAACTATAACCTTTTCCTGTCAGATAGTGCTCAATGTACATGCCAATGGCTGCTAATGGGAAATGAGAGACAAGAGAATTCGGCTTTTACTTTCTTACGGCTTGCGCTTCGTATCTACTTCCCACCTTTAACCACCTCGAGTTCATGGTATATACTAGTTCACTGTAGTTCATGGCACTGCGGCCCAACGCTCGCTAAAAATTTCTAAAACCAAGGAGGTTACGCCCAGCGAGTACAACTATAACCTTTTCCTGTCAGATAGTGCTCAATGTACATGCCAATGGCTGCTAATGGGAAATGAGAGACAAGAGAATTCGGCTTTTACTTTCTTACGGCTTGCGCTTCGTATCTACTTCCCACCTTTAACCACCTCGAGTTCATGGTATATACTAGTTCACTGTAGTTCATGGCACTGCGGCCCAACGCTCGCTAAAAATTTCTAAAACCAAGGAGGTTACGCCCAGCGAGTACAACTATAACCTTTTCCTGTCAGATAGTGCTCAATGTACATGCCAATGGCTGCTAATGGGAAATGAGAGACAAGAGAATTCGGCTTTTACTTTCTTACGGCTTGCGCTTCGTATCTACTTCCCACCTTTAACCACCTCGAGTTCATGGTATATACTAGTTCACTGTGTTCATGGCACTGCGGCCCAACGCTCGCTAAAAATTTCTAAAACCAAGGAGGTTACGCCCAGCGAGTACAACTATAACCTTTTCCTGTCAGATAGTGCTCAATGTACATGCCAATGGCTGCTAATGGGAAATGAGAGACAAGAGAATTCGGCTTTTACTTTCTTACGGCTTGCGCTTCGTATCTACTTCCCACCTTTAACCACCTCGAGTTGCATGGTATATACTAGTTCACTGTATTCATGGCACTGCGGCCCAACGCTCGCTAAAAATTTCTAAAACCAAGGAGGTTACGCCCAGCGAGTACAACTATAACCTTTTCCTGTCAGATAGTGCTCAATGTACATGCCAATGGCTGCTAATGGGAAATGAGAGACAAGAGAATTCGGCTTTTACTTTCTTACGGCTTGCGCTTCGTATCTACTTCCCACCTTTAACCACCTCGAGTTCATGGTATATACTAGTTCACTGTGTTCATGGCACTGCGGCCCAACGCTCGCTAAAAATTTCTAAAACCAAGGAGGTTACGCCCAGCGAGTACAACTATAACCTTTTCCTGTCAGATAGTGCTCAATGTACATGCCAATGGCGGCTAATGGGAAATGAGAGACAAGAGAATTCGGCTTTTACTTTCTTACGGCTTGCGCTTCGTATCTACTTCCCACCTTTAACCACCTCGAGTTCATGGTATATACTAGTTCACTGTGTTCATGGCACTGCGGCCCAACGCTCGCTAAAAATTTCTAAAACCAAGGAGGTTACGCCCAGCGAGTACAACTATAACCTTTTCCTGTCAGATAGTGCTCAATGTACATGCCAATGGCTGCTAATGGGAAATGAGAGACAAGAGAATTCGGCTTTTACTTTCTTACGGCTTGCGCTTCGTATCTACTTCCCACCTTTAACCACCTCGAGTTCGATGGTATATACTAGTTCACTGTGTTCATGGCACTGCGGCCCAACGCTCGCTAAAAATTTCTAAAACCAAGGAGGTTACGCCCAGCGAGTACAACTATAACCTTTTCCTGTCAGATAGTGCTCAATGTACATGCCAATGGCTGTTAATGGGAAATGAGAGACAAGAGAATTCGGCTTTTACTTTCTTACGGCTTGCGCTTCGTATCTACTTCCCACCTTTAACCACCTCGAGTTGATGGTATATACTAGTTCACTGTATTCATGGCACTGCGGCCCAACGCTCGCTAAAAATTTCTAAAACCAAGGAGGTTACGCCCAGCGAGTACAACTATAACCTTTTCCTGTCAGATAGTGCTCAATGTACATGCCAATGGCTGCTAATGGGAAATGAGAGACAAGAGAATTCGGCTTTTACTTTCTTACGGCTTGCGCTTCGTATCTACTTCCCACCTTTAACCACCTCGAGTTCATGGTATATACTAGTTCACTGTATTCATGGCACTGCGGCCCAACGCTCGCTAAAAATTTCTAAAACCAAGGAGGTTACGCCCAGCGAGTACAACTATAACCTTTTCCTGTCAGATAGTGCTCAATGTACATGCCAATGGCTGTTAATGGGAAATGAGAGACAAGAGAAATTCGGCTTTTACTTTCTTACGGCTTGCGCTTCGTATCTACTTCCCACCTTTAACCACCTCGAGTTGCATGGTATATACTAGTTCACTGTGTTCATGGCACTGCGGCCCAACGCTCGCTAAAAATTTCTAAAACCAAGGAGGTTACGCCCAGCGAGTACAACTATAACCTTTTCCTGTCAGATAGTGCTCAATGTACATGCCAATGGCTGTTAATGGGAAATGAGAGACAAGAAATTCGGCTTTTACTTTCTTACGGCTTGCGCTTCGTATCTACTTCCCACCTTTAACCACCTCGAGTTGATGGTATATACTAGTTCACTGTGTTCATGGCACTGCGGCCCAACGCTCGCTAAAAATTTCTAAAACCAAGGAGGTTACGCCCAGCGAGTACAACTATAACCTTTTCCTGTCAGATAGTGCTCAATGTACATGCCAATGGCGGCTAATGGGAAATGAGAGACAAGAGAATTCGGCTTTTACTTTCTTACGGCTTGCGCTTCGTATCTACTTCCCACCTTTAACCACCTCGAGTTCATGGTATATACTAGTTCACTGTATTCATGGCACTGCGGCCCAACGCTCGCTAAAAATTTCTAAAACCAAGGAGGTTACGCCCAGCGAGTACAACTATAACCTTTTCCTGTCAGATAGTGCTCAATGTACATGCCAATGGCTGCTAATGGGAAATGAGAGACAAGAGAATTCGGCTTTTACTTTCTTACGGCTTGCGCTTCGTATCTACTTCCCACCTTTAACCACCTCGAGTTCATGGTATATACTAGTTCACTGTGTTCATGGCACTGCGGCCCAACGCTCGCTAAAAATTTCTAAAACCAAGGAGGTTACGCCCAGCGAGTACAACTATAACCTTTTCCTGTCAGATAGTGCTCAATGTACATGCCAATGGCTGCTAATGGGAAATGAGAGACAAGAGAATTCGGCTTTTACTTTCTTACGGCTTGCGCTTCGTATCTACTTCCCACCTTTAACCACCTCGAGTTCATGGTATATACTAGTTCACTGTATTCATGGCACTGCGGCCCAACGCTCGCTAAAAATTTCTAAAACCAAGGAGGTTACGCCCAGCGAGTACAACTATAACCTTTTCCTGTCAGATAGTGCTCAATGTACATGCCAATGGCTGCTAATGGGAAATGAGAGACAAGAGAATTCGGCTTTTACTTTCTTACGGCTTGCGCTTCGTATCTACTTCCCACCTTTAACCACCTCGAGTTCATGGTATATACTAGTTCACTGTAGTTCATGGCACTGCGGCCCAACGCTCGCTAAAAATTTCTAAAACCAAGGAGGTTACGCCCAGCGAGTACAACTATAACCTTTTCCTGTCAGATAGTGCTCAATGTACATGCCAATGGCTGTTAATGGGAAATGAGAGACAAGAAAATTCGGCTTTTACTTTCTTACGGCTTGCGCTTCGTATCTACTTCCCACCTTTAACCACCTCGAGTTCATGGTATATACTAGTTCACTGTATTTCATGGCACTGCGGCCCAACGCTCGCTAAACATTTCTAAAACCAAGGAGGTTACGCCCAGCGAGTACAACTATAACCTTTTCCTGTCAGATAGTGCTCAATGTACATGCCAATGGCGGCTAATGGGAAATGAGAGACAAGAGAATTCGGCTTTTACTTTCTTACGGCTTGCGCTTCGTATCTACTTCCCACCTTTAACCACCTCGAGTTCATGGTATATACTAGTTCACTGTGTTCATGGCACTGCGGCCCAACGCTCGCTAAAAATTTCTAAAACCAAGGAGGTTACGCCCAGCGAGTACAACTATAACCTTTTCCTGTCAGATAGTGCTCAATGTACATGCCAATGGCTGCTAATGGGAAATGAGAGACAAGAGAATTCGGCTTTTACTTTCTTACGGCTTGCGCTTCGTATCTAACTTCCCACCTTTAACCACCTCGAGTTCATGGTATATACTAGTTCACTGTATTCATGGCACTGCGGCCCAACTGCTCGCTAAACCTTTCTAAAACCAAGGAGGTTACGCCCAGCGAGTACAACTATAACCTTTTCCTGTCAGATAGTGCTCAATGTACATGCCAATGGCTGCTAATGGGAAATGAGAGACAAGAGAATTCGGCTTTTACTTTCTTACGGCTTGCGCTTCGTATCTACTTCCCACCTTTAACCACCTCGAGTTCATGGTATATACTAGTTCACTGTGTTCATGGCACTGCGGCCCAACGCTCGCTAAAAATTTCTAAAACCAAGGAGGTTACGCCCAGCGAGTACAACTATAACCTTTTCCTGTCAGATAGTGCTCAATGTACATGCCAATGGCTGCTAATGGGAAATGAGAGACAAGAGAATTCGGCTTTTACTTTCTTACGGCTTGCGCTTCGTATCTACTTCCCACCTTTAACCACCTCGAGTTCATGGTATATACTAGTTCACTGTGTTCATGGCACTGCGGCCCAACGCTCGCTAAAAATTTCTAAAACCAAGGAGGTTACGCCCAGCGAGTACAACTATAACCTTTTCCTGTCAGATAGTGCTCAATGTACATGCCAATGGCTGCTAATGGGAAATGAGAGACAAGAGAATTCGGCTTTTACTTTCTTACGGCTTGCGCTTCGTATCTACTTCCCACCTTTAACCACCTCAAGTTCATGGTATATACTAGTTCACTGTATTTCATGGCACTGCGGCCCAATGCTCGCTAAACCTTTCTAAAACCAAGGAGGTTACGCCCAGCGAGTACAACTATAACCTTTTCCTGTCAGATAGTGCTCAATGTACATGCCAATGGCGGCTAATGGGAAATGAGAGACAAGAGAATTCGGCTTTTACTTTCTTACGGCTTGCGCTTCGTATCTACTTCCCACCTTTAACCACCTCGAGTTCATGGTATATACTAGTTCACTGTGTTCATGGCACTGCGGCCCAACGCTCGCTAAAAATTTCTAAAACCAAGGAGGTTACGCCCAGCGAGTACAACTATAACCTTTTCCTGTCAGATAGTGCTCAATGTACATGCCAATGGCTGCTTAATGGGAAATGAGAGACAAGGAAATTCGGCTTTTACTTTCTTACGGCTTGCGCTTCGTATCTACTTCCCACCTTTAACCACCTCGAGTTCATGGTATATACTAGTTCACTGTATTCATGGCACTGCGGCCCAACGCTCGCTAAAAATTTCTAAAACCAAGGAGGTTACGCCCAGCGAGTACAACTATAACCTTTTCCTGTCAGATAGTGCTCAATGTACATGCCAATGGCTGCTAATGGGAAATGAGAGACAAGAGAATTCGGCTTTTACTTTCTTACGGCTTGCGCTTCGTATCTACTTCCCACCTTTAACCACCTCGAGTTCGATGGTATATACTAGTTCACTGTATTCATGGCACTGCGGCCCAACGCTCGCTAAAAATTTCTAAAACCAAGGAGGTTACGCCCAGCGAGTACAACTATAACCTTTTCCTGTCAGATAGTGCTCAATGTACATGCCAATGGCTGCTAATGGGAAATGAGAGACAAGAGAAATTCGGCTTTTACTTTCTTACGGCTTGCGCTTCGTATCTACTTCCCACCTTTAACCACCTCGAGTTCATGGTATATACTAGTTCACTGTATTCATGGCACTGCGGCCCAACGCTCGCTAAAAATTTCTAAAACCAAGGAGGTTACGCCCAGCGAGTACAACTATAACCTTTTCCTGTCAGATAGTGCTCAATGTACATGCCAATGGCTGCTAATGGGAAATGAGAGACAAGAGAATTCGGCTTTTACTTTCTTACGGCTTGCGCTTCGTATCTACTTCCCACCTTTAACCACCTCGAGTTCATGGTATATACTAGTTCACTGTGTTCATGGCACTGCGGCCCAACGCTCGCTAAAAATTTCTAAAACCAAGGAGGTTACGCCCAGCGAGTACAACTATAACCTTTTCCTGTCAGATAGTGCTCAATGTACATGCCAATGGCTGCTAATGGGAAATGAGAGACAAGAGAATTCGGCTTTTACTTTCTTACGGCTTGCGCTTCGTATCTACTTCCCACCTTTAACCACCTCGAGTTCATGGTATATACTAGTTCACTGTGTTCATGGCACTGCGGCCCAACGCTCGCTAAAAATTTCTAAAACCAAGGAGGTTACGCCCAGCGAGTACAACTATAACCTTTTCCTGTCAGATAGTGCTCAATGTACATGCCAATGGCTGCTAATGGGAAATGAGAGACAAGAGAATTCGGCTTTTACTTTCTTACGGCTTGCGCTTCGTATCTACTTCCCACCTTTAACCACCTCGAGTTCATGGTATATACTAGTTCACTGTATTCATGGCACTGCGGCCCAACGCTCGCTAAAAATTTCTAAAACCAAGGAGGTTACGCCCAGCGAGTACAACTATAACCTTTTCCTGTCAGATAGTGCTCAATGTACATGCCAATGGCTGCTAATGGGAAATGAGAGACAAGAGAATTCGGCTTTTACTTTCTTACGGCTTGCGCTTCGTATCTACTTCCCACCTTTAACCACCTCGAGTTCATGGTATATACTAGTTCACTGTAGTTCATGGCACTGCGGCCCAACGCTCGCTAAAAATTTCTAAAACCAAGGAGGTTACGCCCAGCGAGTACAACTATAACCTTTTCCTGTCAGATAGTGCTCAATGTACATGCCAATGGCTGCTAATGGGAAATGAGAGACAAGAGAATTCGGCTTTTACTTTCTTACGGCTTGCGCTTCGTATCTACTTCCCACCTTTAACCACCTCGAGTTCATGGTATATACTAGTTCACTGTATTCATGGCACTGCGGCCCAACGCTCGCTAAAAATTTCTAAAACCAAGGAGGTTACGCCCAGCGAGTACAACTATAACCTTTTCCTGTCAGATAGTGCTCAATGTACATGCCAATGGCTGCTAATGGGAAATGAGAGACAAGAGAATTCGGCTTTTACTTTCTTACGGCTTGCGCTTCGTATCTACTTCCCACCTTTAACCACCTCGAGTTCATGGTATATACTAGTTCACTGTATTCATGGCACTGCGGCCCAACGCTCGCTAAAAATTTCTAAAACCAAGGAGGTTACGCCCAGCGAGTACAACTATAACCTTTTCCTGTCAGATAGTGCTCAATGTACATGCCAATGGCTGCTAATGGGAAATGAGAGACAAGAGAATTCGGCTTTTACTTTCTTACGGCTTGCGCTTCGTATCTACTTCCCACCTTTAACCACCTCGAGTTCATGGTATATACTAGTTCACTGTGTTCATGGCACTGCGGCCCAACGCTCGCTAAAAATTTCTAAAACCAAGGAGGTTACGCCCAGCGAGTACAACTATAACCTTTTCCTGTCAGATAGTGCTCAATGTACATGCCAATGGCTGCTAATGGGAAATGAGAGACAAGAGAATTCGGCTTTTACTTTCTTACGGCTTGCGCTTCGTATCTACTTCCCACCTTTAACCACCTCGAGTTCATGGTATATACTAGTTCACTGTATTCATGGCACTGCGGCCCAACGCTCGCTAAAACTTTCTAAAACCAAGGAGGTTACGCCCAGCGAGTACAACTATAACCTTTTCCTGTCAGATAGTGCTCAATGTACATGCCAATGGCTGCTAATGGGAAATGAGAGACAAGAGAATTCGGCTTTTACTTTCTTACGGCTTGCGCTTCGTATCTACTTCCCACCTTTAACCACCTCGAGTTCATGGTATATACTAGTTCACTGTATTCATGGCACTGCGGCCCAACGCTCGCTAAAAATTTCTAAAACCAAGGAGGTTACGCCCAGCGAGTACAACTATAACCTTTTCCTGTCAGATAGTGCTCAATGTACATGCCAATGGCTGCTAATGGGAAATGAGAGACAAGAAAATTCGGCTTTTACTTTCTTACGGCTTGCGCTTCGTATCTACTTCCCACCTTTAACCACCTCGAGTTCATGGTATATACTAGTTCACTGTATTCATGGCACTGCGGCCCAACGCTCGCTAAACCTTTCTAAAACCAAGGAGGTTACGCCCAGCGAGTACAACTATAACCTTTTCCTGTCAGATAGTGCTCAATGTACATGCCAATGGCTGCTAATGGGAAATGAGAGACAAGAGAATTCGGCTTTTACTTTCTTACGGCTTGCGCTTCGTATCTACTTCCCACCTTTAACCACCTCGAGTTCATGGTATATACTAGTTCACTGTGTTCATGGCACTGCGGCCCAACGCTCGCTAAAAATTTCTAAAACCAAGGAGGTTACGCCCAGCGAGTACAACTATAACCTTTTCCTGTCAGATAGTGCTCAATGTACATGCCAATGGCTGCTAATGGGAAATGAGAGACAAGAAATTCGGCTTTTACTTTCTTACGGCTTGCGCTTCGTATCTACTTCCCACCTTTAACCACCTCGAGTTCATGGTATATACTAGTTCACTGTAGTTCATGGCACTGCGGCCCAACGCTCGCTAAAAATTTCTAAAACCAAGGAGGTTACGCCCAGCGAGTACAACTATAACCTTTTCCTGTCAGATAGTGCTCAATGTACATGCCAATGGCTGCTAATGGGAAATGAGAGACAAGAGAATTCGGCTTTTACTTTCTTACGGCTTGCGCTTCGTATCTACTTCCCACCTTTAACCACCTCGAGTTCATGGTATATACTAGTTCACTGTATTCATGGCACTGCGGCCCAACGCTCGCTAAAAATTTCTAAAACCAAGGAGGTTACGCCCAGCGAGTACAACTATAACCTTTTCCTGTCAGATAGTGCTCAATGTACATGCCAATGGCTGCTAATGGGAAATGAGAGACAAGAGAATTCGGCTTTTACTTTCTTACGGCTTGCGCTTCGTATCTACTTCCCACCTTTAACCACCTCGAGTTCATGGTATATACTAGTTCACTGTGTTCATGGCACTGCGGCCCAACGCTCGCTAAAAATTTCTAAAACCAAGGAGGTTACGCCCAGCGAGTACAACTATAACCTTTTCCTGTCAGATAGTGCTCAATGTACATGCCAATGGCTGCTAATGGGAAATGAGAGACAAGAGAATTCGGCTTTTACTTTCTTACGGCTTGCGCTTCGTATCTACTTCCCACCTTTAACCACCTCGAGTTCATGGTATATACTAGTTCACTGTGTTCATGGCACTGCGGCCCAACGCTCGCTAAAAATTTCTAAAACCAAGGAGGTTACGCCCAGCGAGTACAACTATAACCTTTTCCTGTCAGATAGTGCTCAATGTACATGCCAATGGCGGCTAATGGGAAATGAGAGACAAGAGAATTCGGCTTTTACTTTCTTACGGCTTGCGCTTCGTATCTACTTCCCACCTTTAACCACCTCGAGTTCATGGTATATACTAGTTCACTGTGTTCATGGCACTGCGGCCCAACGCTCGCTAAAAATTTCTAAAACCAAGGAGGTTACGCCCAGCGAGTACAACTATAACCTTTTCCTGTCAGATAGTGCTCAATGTACATGCCAATGGCTGCTAATGGGAAATGAGAGACAAGAGAATTCGGCTTTTACTTTCTTACGGCTTGCGCTTCGTATCTACTTCCCACCTTTAACCACCTCGAGTTCATGGTATATACTAGTTCACTGTATTCATGGCACTGCGGCCCAACGCTCGCTAAAACTTTCTAAAACCAAGGAGGTTACGCCCAGCGAGTACAACTATAACCTTTTCCTGTCAGATAGTGCTCAATGTACATGCCAATGGCTGCTAATGGGAAATGAGAGACAAGAGAATTCGGCTTTTACTTTCTTACGGCTTGCGCTTCGTATCTACTTCCCACCTTTAACCACCTCGAGTTCATGGTATATACTAGTTCACTGTGTTCATGGCACTGCGGCCCAACGCTCGCTAAAAATTTCTAAAACCAAGGAGGTTACGCCCAGCGAGTACAACTATAACCTTTTCCTGTCAGATAGTGCTCAATGTACATGCCAATGGCTGTTAATGGGAAATGAGAGACAAGAAATTCGGCTTTTACTTTCTTACGGCTTGCGCTTCGTATCTACTTCCCACCTTTAACCACCTCGAGTTGATGGTATATACTAGTTCACTGTATTCATGGCACTGCGGCCCAACGCTCGCTAAACATTTCTAAAACCAAGGAGGTTACGCCCAGCGAGTACAACTATAACCTTTTCCTGTCAGATAGTGCTCAATGTACATGCCAATGGCGGCTAATGGGAAATGAGAGACAAGAGAATTCGGCTTTTACTTTCTTACGGCTTGCGCTTCGTATCTACTTCCACCTTTAACCACCTCGAGTTCATGGTATATACTAGTTCACTGTATTCATGGCACTGCGGCCCAACGCTCGCTAAAAATTTCTAAAACCAAGGAGGTTACGCCCAGCGAGTACAACTATAACCTTTTCCTGTCAGATAGTGCTCAATGTACATGCCAATGGCTGCTAATGGGAAATGAGAGACAAGAGAATTCGGCTTTTACTTTCTTACGGCTTGCGCTTCGTATCTACTTCCCACCTTTAACCACCTCGAGTTCATGGTATATACTAGTTCACTGTATTTCATGGCACTGCGGCCCAACGCTCGCTAAAACTTTCTAAAACCAAGGAGGTTACGCCCAGCGAGTACAACTATAACCTTTTCCTGTCAGATAGTGCTCAATGTACATGCCAATGGCTGCTAATGGGAAATGAGAGACAAGAGAATTCGGCTTTTACTTTCTTACGGCTTGCGCTTCGTATCTACTTCCCACCTTTAACCACCTCGAGTTCATGGTATATACTAGTTCACTGTATTCATGGCACTGCAGGCCCAACGCTCGCTAAAAATTTCTAAAACCAAGGAGGTTACGCCCAGCGAGTACAACTATAACCTTTTCCTGTCAGATAGTGCTCAATGTACATGCCAATGGCTGCTAATGGGAAATGAGAGACAAGAGAATTCGGCTTTTACTTTCTTACGGCTTGCGCTTCGTATCTACTTCCCACCTTTAACCACCTCGAGTTCATGGTATATACTAGTTCACTGTATTCATGGCACTGCGGCCCAACGCTCGCTAAAACTTTCTAAAACCAAGGAGGTTACGCCCAGCGAGTACAACTATAACCTTTTCCTGTCAGATAGTGCTCAATGTACATGCCAATGGCTGCTTAATGGGAAATGAGAGACAAGAGAATTCGGCTTTTACTTTCTTACGGCTTGCGCTTCGTATCTACTTCCCACCTTAACCACCTCGAGTTCATGGTATATACTAGTTCACTGTGTTCATGGCACTGCGGCCCAACGCTCGCTAAAAATTTCTAAAACCAAGGAGGTTACGCCCAGCGAGTACAACTATAACCTTTTCCTGTCAGATAGTGCTCAATGTACATGCCAATGGCTGCTAATGGGAAATGAGAGACAAGAGAATTCGGCTTTTACTTTCTTACGGCTTGCGCTTCGTATCTACTTCCCACCTTTAACCACCTCGAGTTCATGGTATATACTAGTTCACTGTAGTTCATGGCACTGCGGCCCAACGCTCGCTAAAACTTTCTAAAACCAAGGAGGTTACGCCCAGCGAGTACAACTATAACCTTTTCCTGTCAGATAGTGCTCAATGTACATGCCAATGGCTGCTAATGGGAAATGAGAGACAAGAGAATTCGGCTTTTACTTTCTTACGGCTTGCGCTTCGTATCTACTTCCCACCTTTAACCACCTCGAGTTCATGGTATATACTAGTTCACTGTATTCATGGCACTGCGGCCCAACGCTCGCTAAACCTTTCTAAAACCAAGGAGGTTACGCCCAGCGAGTACAACTATAACCTTTTCCTGTCAGATAGTGCTCAATGTACATGCCAATGGCTGCTAATGGGAAATGAGAGACAAGAGAATTCGGCTTTTACTTTCTTACGGCTTGCGCTTCGTATCTACTTCCCACCTTTAACCACCTCGAGTTCATGGTATATACTAGTTCACTGTATTTCATGGCACTGCGGCCCAACGCTCGCTAAAAATTTCTAAAACCAAGGAGGTTACGCCCAGCGAGTACAACTATAACCTTTTCCTGTCAGATAGTGCTCAATGTACATGCCAATGGCTGCTAATGGGAAATGAGAGACAAGAGAATTCGGCTTTTACTTTCTTACGGCTTGCGCTTCGTATCTACTTCCCACCTTTAACCACCTCGAGTTCATGGTATATACTAGTTCACTGTGTTCATGGCACTGCGGCCCAACGCTCGCTAAAACTTTCTAAAACCAAGGAGGTTACGCCCAGCGAGTACAACTATAACCTTTTCCTGTCAGATAGTGCTCAATGTACATGCCAATGGCTGCTAATGGGAAATGAGAGACAAGAGAATTCGGCTTTTACTTTCTTACGGCTTGCGCTTCGTATCTACTTCCCACCTTTAACCACCTCGAGTTCATGGTATATACTAGTTCACTGTATTCATGGCACTGCGGCCCAACGCTCGCTAAAACTTTCTAAAACCAAGGAGGTTACGCCCAGCGAGTACAACTATAACCTTTTCCTGTCAGATAGTGCTCAATGTACATGCCAATGGCTGCTAATGGGAAATGAGAGACAAGAGAATTCGGCTTTTACTTTCTTACGGCTTGCGCTTCGTATCTACTTCCCACCTTTAACCACCTCGAGTTCATGGTATATACTAGTTCACTGTATTCATGGCACTGCGGCCCAACGCTCGCTAAAAATTTCTAAAACCAAGGAGGTTACGCCCAGCGAGTACAACTATAACCTTTTCCTGTCAGATAGTGCTCAATGTACATGCCAATGGCTGCTAATGGGAAATGAGAGACAAGAGAATTCGGCTTTTACTTTCTTACGGCTTGCGCTTCGTATCTACTTCCCACCTTTAACCACCTCGAGTTCATGGTATATACTAGTTCACTGTATTCATGGCACTGCGGCCCAACGCTCGCTAAAAATTTCTAAAACCAAGGAGGTTACGCCCAGCGAGTACAACTATAACCTTTTCCTGTCAGATAGTGCTCAATGTACATGCCAATGGCTGCTAATGGGAAATGAGAGACAAGAGAATTCGGCTTTTACTTTCTTACGGCTTGCGCTTCGTATCTACTTCCCACCTTTAACCACCTCGAGTTCATGGTATATACTAGTTCACTGTATTCATGGCACTGCGGCCCAACGCTCGCTAAAACTTTCTAAAACCAAGGAGGTTACGCCCAGCGAGTACAACTATAACCTTTTCCTGTCAGATAGTGCTCAATGTACATGCCAATGGCTGCTAATGGGAAATGAGAGACAAGAAATTCGGCTTTTACTTTCTTACGGCTTGCGCTTCGTATCTACTTCCCACCTTTAACCACCTCGAGTTGATGGTATATACTAGTTCACTGTATTCATGGCACTGCGGCCCAACGCTCGCTAAAACTTTCTAAAACCAAGGAGGTTACGCCCAGCGAGTACAACTATAACCTTTTCCTGTCAGATAGTGCTCAATGTACATGCCAATGGCTGCTAATGGGAAATGAGAGACAAGAGAATTCGGCTTTTACTTTCTTACGGCTTGCGCTTCGTATCTACTTCCCACCTTTAACCACCTCGAGTTCGATGGTATATACTAGTTCACTGTATTCATGGCACTGCGGCCCAACGCTCGCTAAAAATTTCTAAAACCAAGGAGGTTACGCCCAGCGAGTACAACTATAACCTTTTCCTGTCAGATAGTGCTCAATGTACATGCCAATGGCTGCTAATGGGAAATGAGAGACAAGAGAATTCGGCTTTTACTTTCTTACGGCTTGCGCTTCGTATCTACTTCCCACCTTTAACCACCTCGAGTTCATGGTATATACTAGTTCACTGTATTCATGGCACTGCGGCCCAACGCTCGCTAAAACTTTCTAAAACCAAGGAGGTTACGCCCAGCGAGTACAACTATAACCTTTTCCTGTCAGATAGTGCTCAATGTACATGCCAATGGCTGCTAATGGGAAATGAGAGACAAGAGAATTCGGCTTTTACTTTCTTACGGCTTGCGCTTCGTATCTACTTCCCACCTTTAACCACCTCGAGTTCATGGTATATACTAGTTCACTGTGTTCATGGCACTGCGGCCCAACGCTCGCTAAAAATTTCTAAAACCAAGGAGGTTACGCCCAGCGAGTACAACTATAACCTTTTCCTGTCAGATAGTGCTCAATGTACATGCCAATGGCTGCTAATGGGAAATGAGAGACAAGAGAATTCGGCTTTTACTTTCTTACGGCTTGCGCTTCGTATCTACTTCCCACCTTTAACCACCTCGAGTTCATGGTATATACTAGTTCACTGTGTTCATGGCACTGCGGCCCAACGCTCGCTAAAAATTTCTAAAACCAAGGAGGTTACGCCCAGCGAGTACAACTATAACCTTTTCCTGTCAGATAGTGCTCAATGTACATGCCAATGGCTGCTAATGGGAAATGAGAGACAAGAGAATTCGGCTTTTACTTTCTTACGGCTTGCGCTTCGTATCTACTTCCCACCTTTAACCACCTCGAGTTCATGGTATATACTAGTTCACTGTATTCATGGCACTGCGGCCCAACTGCTCGCTAAACCTTTCTAAAACCAAGGAGGTTACGCCCAGCGAGTACAACTATAACCTTTTCCTGTCAGATAGTGCTCAATGTACATGCCAATGGCTGCTAATGGGAAATGAGAGACAAGAGAATTCGGCTTTTACTTTCTTACGGCTTGCGCTTCGTATCTACTTCCCACCTTTAACCACCTCGAGTTCATGGTATATACTAGTTCACTGTGTTCATGGCACTGCGGCCCAACGCTCGCTAAAAATTTCTAAAACCAAGGAGGTTACGCCCAGCGAGTACAACTATAACCTTTTCCTGTCAGATAGTGCTCAATGTACATGCCAATGGCTGCTAATGGGAAATGAGAGACAAGAGAATTCGGCTTTTACTTTCTTACGGCTTGCGCTTCGTATCTACTTCCCACCTTTAACCACCTCGAGTTCATGGTATATACTAGTTCACTGTATTCATGGCACTGCGGCCCAACGCTCGCTAAACCTTTCTAAAACCAAGGAGGTTACGCCCAGCGAGTACAACTATAACCTTTTCCTGTCAGATAGTGCTCAATGTACATGCCAATGGCTGCTAATGGGAAATGAGAGACAAGAAAATTCGGCTTTTACTTTCTTACGGCTTGCGCTTCGTATCTACTTCCCACCTTTAACCACCTCGAGTTCATGGTATATACTAGTTCACTGTATTCATGGCACTGCGGCCCAACGCTCGCTAAAATTTCTAAAACCAAGGAGGTTACGCCCAGCGAGTACAACTATAACCTTTTCCTGTCAGATAGTGCTCAATGTACATGCCAATGGCTGCTAATGGGAAATGAGAGACAAGAGAATTCGGCTTTTACTTTCTTACGGCTTGCGCTTCGTTTCTACTTCCCACCTTTAACCACCTCAAGTTCATGGTATATACTAGTTCACTGTATTTATGGCACTGCGGCCCAACTGCTCGCTAAACCTTTCTAAAACCAAGGAGGTTACGCCCAGCGAGTACAACTCTAACCTTTTCCTGTCAGATAGTGCTCAATGTACATGCCAATGGCTGTTAATGGGAAATGAGAGACAAGAAAATTCGGCTTTTACTTTCTTACGGCTTGCGCTTCGTATCTACTTCCACCTTAACCACCTCGAGTTCATGGTATATACTAGTTCACTGTGTTCATGGCACTGCGGCCCAACGCTCGCTAAAAATTTCTAAAACCAAGGAGGTTACGCCCAGCGAGTACAACTATAACCTTTTCCTGTCAGATAGTGCTCAATGTACATGCCAATGGCGGCTAATGGGAAATGAGAGACAAGAGAATTCGGCTTTTACTTTCTTACGGCTTGCGATTCGTATCTACTTCCCACCTTTAACCACCTCGAGTTCATGGTATATACTAGTTCACTGTGTTCATGGCACTGCAGCCCAACGCTCGCTAAAAATTTCTAAAACCAAGGAGGTTGCGCCCAGCGAGTACAACTATAACCTTTTCCTGTCAGATAGTGCTCAATGTACATGCCAATGGCTGCTAATGGGAAATGAGAGACAAGAGAATTCGGCTTTTACTTTCTTACGGCTTGCGCTTCGTTTCAACTTCCCACCTTTAACCACCTCAAGTTCATGGTATATACTAGTTCACTGTATTTATGGCACTGTGGCCCAAAGCTCGCTAATCCTTTCTAAAACCAAGGAGGTTACGCCCAGCGAGTACAACTCTAACCTTTTCCTGTCAGATAGTGCTCAATGTACATGCCAATGGCTGTTAAGGGAAATGAGAGAAAAGAAAATTCGGCTTTTACTTTCTTACGGCTTGCGCTTCGTATCTACTTCCCACCTTTACCCACCTCGAGTTCATGGTATATACTAGTTCACTGTGTTCATGGCACTGCGGCCCAACGCTCGCTAAAAATTTCTAAAACCAAGGAGGTTACGCCCAGCGAGTACAACTATAACCTTTTCCTGTCAGATAGTGCTCAATGTACATGCCAATGGCTGTTATAGGAAATGAGAGACAAGAAAAATCGGCTTTTACTTTCTTACGGCTTGCGCTTCGTATCTACTTCCCACCTTTAACCACCTCGAGCTGATGGTATATACTAGTTCACTGTATTCATGGCATTGCGGCCCAACACTCGCTAAACCTTTCTAAAACCAAGAAGGTTACACCCAGCGAGTACAACTACAACCTTTTCCTGTCAGATAGTGCTCAATGTACATGCCAATGGCTGCTAATGGGATTGATTGATATGTGGGGTTTAACGTCCCAAAACCACTATATGATTATGAGAGACGCCGTAGTGGAGGGCTCCGGAAATTTAGACCACCTGGGGTTCTTTAACGTGCACACAAATCTGAGCACACGGGCCTACAACATTTCCGCCTCCATCGGAAATGCAGCCGCCGCAGCCGGGATTCGAACCCGCGCCCTGCGGGTCAGCAGCCGATTACCTTAGCCACTAGAACACCACGGTGGGGCAGCTGCTGCTAATGGGAAATGAGAGAAAAGAGAATTCGGCTTTTACTTTCTTACGGCTTGTGCTTCGTATCTACTTCCACCTTTAACCACCTCGAGTTGATGGTATATACTAGTTCACTGTATTCTTGGCACTGCAGCCCAACGCTCGATAAAAATTTCTAAAACCAAGGAGGTTGTGCCCAGCGAGTACAACTATAATCTTTTCCTGTCAGATAGTGCTCAATGTACATGCCAATGGCTGTTAAAGGGAAATGAGAGAAAAGAAAATTCGGCTTTTACTTTCTTACGGCTTGCGCTTCGTATCTACTTCCCACCTTTAACCACCTCGAGTTCATGGTATATACTAGTTCACTCTGCTCATGGCACTGCGGTCCAACGCTCGCTAAAAATTTCTAAAACCAAGGAGGTTACGCCCAGCGAGTACAACTATAACCTTTTCCTGTCAGATAGTGCTCAATGTACATGCCAATGGCGGCTAATGGGAAATGAGAGACAGGAGAATTCGGCTTTTACTTTCTTACGGCTTGCGCTTCGTTTCTACTTCCCACCTTTAACCACCTCAAGTTCATGGTATATACTAGTTCACTGTATTCACGGCACTGCGGCCCAATGCTCGCTAAACCTTTCTAAAACTAAGGAGGTTACGCCCAGCGTGTACAACTCTAACCTTTTCCTGTCAGATAGTGCTCAATGTACATGCCAATGGCTGTTAAAGGGAAATGAGAGAAAAGAAAATTCGGCTTTTACTTTCTTACGGCTTGCGCTTCGTATCTACTTTCCACCTTAAACCACCTCGAGTTCATGGTATATACTAGTTCACTGTGTTCATGGCACTGCGGCCCAACGCTCGCTAAAAATTTCTAAAACCAAGGAGGTTATGCCCAGCAAGTACAACTATAACCTTTTCCTGTCAGATAGTGCTCAATGTACATGCCAATGGCGGCTAATGGGAAATGAGACACAAGAGAATTCGGCTTTTACTTTCTTACGGCTTGCGATTCGTATCTACTTCCCACCTTTAACCACCTCGAGTTCATGGTATATACTAGTTCACTGTGTTCATGGCACTGCAGCCCAACGCTCGCTAAAAATTTCTAAAACCAAGGAGGTTGCGCCCAGCCAGTAAAACTATAACCTTTTCCTGTCAGATAGTGCTCAATGTACATGCCAATGGCTGCTAATGGGAAATGAGAGACAAGAGAATTCGGCTTTTCCTTTCTTACGGCTTGCGCTTCGTTTCAACTTCCCACCTTTAACCACCTCAAGTTCATGGTATATACTAGTTCACTGTATTTATGGCACTGTGGCCCAAAGCTCGCTAATCCTTTCTAAAACCAAGGAGGTTACGCCCAGCGAGTACAACTCTAACCTTTTCCTGTCAGATAGTGCTCAATGTACATGCCAATGGCTGTTAAAGGGAAATGAGAGAAAAGAAAATTCGGCTTTTACTTTCTTACGGCTTGCGCTTCGTATCTACTTCCCACCTTTAACCACCTCGAGTTCATGGTATATACTAGTTCACTCTGCTCATGGCACTGCGGTCCAACGCTCGCTAAAAATTTCTAAAACCAAGGAGGTTACGCCCAGCGAGTACAACTATAACCTTTTCCTGTCAGATAGTGCTCAATGTACATGCCAATGGCGGCTAATGGGAAATGAGAGACAGGAGAATTCGGCTTTTACTTTCTTACGGCTTGCGCTTCGTTTCTACTTCCCACCTTTAACCACCTCAAGTTCATGGTATATATATACTAGTTCACTGTATTCACGGCACTGCGGCCCAATGCTCGCTAAACCTTTCTATAACTAAGGAGGTTACGCCCAGCGTGTACAACTATAACCTTTTCCTGTCAGATAGTGCTCAATGTACATGCCAATGGCTGCTGATGGTAAATGAGAGACAAGAGAATTCGGCTTTTACTTTCTCACGGCTTGCGCTTCGTTTCAACTTCCCACCTTTAACCACCTCAAGCTCATGGTATATACTAGTTCACTGTATTTATGACACTGCGGCCCAATGCTCGCTAAACCTTTCTAAAACCAAGGAGGTTACGCCCAGCGAGTACAACTCTAACCTTTTACTGTCAGATAGTGCTCAATGTACATGCCAATGGCTGTTGAAGGGAAATGAGAGACAAGAAAATTCGGCTTTTACTTTCTTACGGCTTGCGCTTCGTATCTACTTCCCACCTTTAACCACCTCGAGTTCATGGTATATACTAGTTCACTCTGTTCATGGCACTGCGTCCCTACGCTCGCTAAACCTTTCTAAAAACTAAGGAGGGTACGCCCAGCGTGTACAACTATAACCTTTTTCTGTCAGATAGTGCTCACTGTACATGCCAATGGCTGCTAATGGGAAATGAAAGACAAGAGAATTCGGCTTTTACTTTCTTACGGCTTGCGCTTCGTATCTACTTCCCACCTTTACCCACCTCGAGTTCATGGTATATACTAGTTCACTGTGTTCATGGCACTGCGGCCCAACGCTCGCTAAAAATTTCTAAAACCAAGGAGGTTACGCCCAGCGAGTACAACTATAACCTTTTCCTGTCAGATAGTGCTCAATGTACATGCCAATGGCTGTTATAGGAAATGAGAGACAAGAAAATCGGCTTTTACTTTCTTACGGCTTGCGCTTCGTATCTACTTCCCACCTTTAACCACCTCGAGCTGATGGTATATACTAGTTCACTGTATTTATGGCATTGCGGCCCAACACTCGCTAAACCTTTCTAAAACCAAGGAGGTTACACCCAGCGAGTACAACTACAACCTTTTCCTGTCAGATAGTGCTCAATGTACATGCCAATGGCTGCTAATGGGATTGATTGATATGTGGGGTTTAACGTCCCAAAACCACTATATGATTATGAGAGACGCCGTAGTGGAGGGCTCCGGAAATTTAGACCACCTGGGGTTCTTTAACGTGCACACAAATCTGAGCACACGGGCCTACAACATTTCCGCCTCCATCGGAAATGCAGCCGCCGCAGCCGGGATTCGAACCCGCGCCCTGCGGGTCAGCAGCCGATTACCTTAGCCACTAGAACACCACGGTGGGGCAGCTGCTGCTAATGGGAAATGAGAGAAAAGAGAATTCGGCTTTTACTTTCTTACGGCTTGTGCTTCGTATCTACTTCCACCTTTAACCACCTCGAGTTGATGGTATATACTAGTTCACTGTATTCTTGGCACTGCAGCCCAACGCTCGCTAAAAATTTCTAAAACCAAGGAGGTTGTGCCCAGCGAGTACAACTATAACCTTTTCCTGTCAGATAGTGCTCAATGTACATGCCAATGGCTGCTAATGGGAAATGAGAGACAAGAGAATTCGGCTTTTACTTTCTTACGGCTTGCGCTTCGTTTCAACTTCCCACCTTTAACCACCTCAAGTTCATGGTATATACTAGTTCACTGCATTTATGGCACTGCGGCCCAATGCTCGCTAAACCTTTCTAAAACCAAGGAGGTTACGCCCAGCGAGTACAACTCTAACCTTTTCCTGTCAGATAGTGCTCAATATACATGCCAATGGCTGTTAATGGGAAATGAGAGACAAGAAAATTCGGCTTTTACTTTCTTACGGCTTGCGCTTCGTATCTACTTTCCACCTTAAACCACCTCGAGTTCATGGTATATACTAGTTCACTGTGTTCATGGCACTGCGGCCCAACGCTCGCTAAAAATTTCTAAAACCAAGGAGGTTACGCCCAGCGAGTACAACTATAACCTTTTCCTGTCAGATAGTGCTCAATGTACATGCCAATGGCGGCTAATGGGAAATGAGAGACAAGAGAATTCGGCTTTTACTTTCTTACGGCTTGCGCTTCGTATCTACTTCCCACCTTTAACCACCTCGAGTTCATGGTATATACTAGTTCACTGTGTTCATGGCACTGCAGCCCAACGCTCGCTAAAAATTTCTAAAACCAAGGAGGTTGCGCCCAGCGAGTACAACTATAACCTTTTCCTGTCAGATAGTGCTCAATGTACATGCCAATGGCTGCTAATGGGAAATGAGAGACAAGAGAATTCGGCTTTTACTTTCTTACGGCTTGCGCTTCGTTTCAACTTCCCACCTTTAACCACCTCAAGTTCATGGTATATACTAGTTCACTGTATTTATGGCACTGCGGCCCAATGCTCGCTAAACCTTTCTAAAACCAAGGAGGTTACGCCCAGCGAGTACAACTCTAACCTTTTCCTGTCAGATAGTGCTCAATGTACATGCCAATGGCTGTTAATGGGAAATGAGAGACAAGAAAATTCGGCTTTTACTTTCTTACGGCTTGCGCTTCGTATCTACTTCCCACCTTTAACCACCTCGAGTTCATGGTATATACTAGTTCACTGTATTCATGGCACTGCGGCCCAACGCTCGCTAAAAATTTCTAAAACCAAGGAGGTTACGCCCAGCGAGTACAACTATAACCTTTTCCTGTCAGATAGTGCTCAATGTACATGCCAATGGCTGCTAATGGGAAATGAGAGACAAGAGAATTCGGCTTTTACTTTCTTACGGCTTGCGCTTCGTATCTACTTCCCACCTTTAACCACCTCGAGTTCATGGTATATACTAGTTCACTGTATTCATGGCACTGCGGCCCAACGCTCGCTAAAACTTTCTAAAACCAAGGAGGTTACGCCCAGCGAGTACAACTATAACCTTTTCCTGTCAGATAGTGCTCAATGTACATGCCAATGGCTGCTAATGGGAAATGAGAGACAAGAGAATTCGGCTTTTACTTTCTTACGGCTTGCGCTTCGTTTCTACTTCCCACCTTTAACCACCTCGAGTTCATGGTATATACTAGTTCACTGTATTCATGGCACTGCGGCCCAACGCTCGCTAAACCTTTCTAAAACCAAGGAGGTTACGCCCAGCGAGTACAACTATAACCTTTTCCTGTCAGATAGTGCTCAATGTACATGCCAATGGCTGCTAATGGGAAATGAGAGACAAGAGAATTCGGCTTTTACTTTCTTACGGCTTGCGCTTCGTATCTACTTCCCACCTTTAACCACCTCGAGTTCATGGTATATACTAGTTCACTGTGTTCATGGCACTGCGGCCCAACGCTCGCTAAAAATTTCTAAAACCAAGGAGGTTACGCCCAGCGAGTACAACTATAACCTTTTCCTGTCAGATAGTGCTCAATGTACATGCCAATGGCTGTTATAGGAAATGAGAGACAAGAAAAATCGGCTTTTACTTTCTTACGGCTTGCGCTTCGTATCTACTTCCCACCTTTAACCACCTCGAGCTGATGGTATATACTAGTTCACTGTATTTATGGCATTGCGGCCCAACACTCGCTAAACCTTTCTAAAACCAAGGAGGTTACACCCAGCGAGTACAACTACAACCTTTTCCTGTCAGATAGTGCTCAATGTACATGCCAATGGCTGCTAATGGGATTGATTGATATGTGGGGTTTAACGTCCCAAAACCACTATATGATTATGAGAGACGCCGTAGTGGAGGGCTCCGGAAATTTAGACCACCTGGGGTTCTTTAACGTGCACACAAATCTGAGCACACGGGCCTACAACATTTCCGCCTCCATCGGAAATGCAGCCGCCGCAGCCGGGATTCGAACCCGCGCCCTGCGGGTCAGCAGCCGATTACCTTAGCCACTAGAACACCACGGTGGGGCAGCTGCTGCTAATGGGAAATGAGAGAAAAGAGAATTCGGCTTTTACTTTCTTACGGCTTGTGCTTCGTATCTACTTCCACCTTTAACCACCTCGAGTTGATGGTATATACTAGTTCACTGTATTCTTGGCACTGCAGCCCAACGCTCGCTAAAAATTTCTAAAACCAAGGAGGTTGTGCCCAGCGAGTACAACTATAACCTTTTCCTGTCAGATAGTGCTCAATGTACATGCCAATGGCTGCTAATGGGAAATGAGAGACAAGAGAATTCGGCTTTTACTTTCTTACGGCTTGCGCTTCGTTTCAACTTCCCACCTTTAACCACCTCAAGTTCATGGTATATACTAGTTCACTGCATTTATGGCACTGCGGCCCAATGCTCGCTAAACCCTTCTAAAACCAAGGAGGTTACGCCCAGCGAGTACAACTCTAACCTTTTCCTGTCAGATAGTGCTCAATATACATGCCAATGGCTGTTAATGGGAAATGAGAGACAAGAAAATTCGGCTTTTACTTTCTTACGGCTTGCGCTTCGTATCTACTTTCCACCTTAACCACCTCGAGTTCATGGTATATACTAGTTCACTGTGTTCATGGCACTGCGGCCCAACGCTCGCTAAAAATTTCTAAAACCAAGGAGGTTACGCCCAGCGAGTACAACTATAACCTTTTCCTGTCAGATAGTGCTCAATGTACATGCCAATGGCGGCTAATGGGAAATGAGAGACAAGAGAATTCGGCTTTTACTTTCTTACGGCTTGCGCTTCGTATCTACTTCCCACCTTTAACCACCTCGAGTTCATGGTATATACTAGTTCACTGTGTTCATGGCACTGCAGCCCAACGCTCGCTAAAAATTTCTAAAACCAAGGAGGTTGCGCCCAGCGAGTACAACTATAACCTTTTCCTGTCAGATAGTGCTCAATGTACATGCCAATGGCTGCTAATGGGAAATGAGAGACAAGAGAATTCGGCTTTTACTTTCTTACGGCTGGCGCTTCGTTTCAACTTCCCACCTTTAACCACCTCAAGTTCATGGTATATACTAGTTCACTGTATTTATGGCACTGCGGCCCAATGCTCGCTAAACCTTTCTAAAACCAAGGAGGTTACGCCCAGCGAGTACAACTCTAACCTTTTCCTGTCAGATAGTGCTCAATGTACATGCCAATGGCTGTTAATGGGAAATGAGAGACAAGAAAATTCGGCTTTTACTTTCTTACGGCTTGCGCTTCGTATCTACTTCCCACCTTTAACCACCTCGAGTTCATGGTATATACTAGTTCACTGCTGTTCATGGCACTGCGGCCCAACGCTCGCTAACAATTTCTAAAACCAAGGAGGTTACGCCCAGCGAGTACAACTATAACCTTTTCCTGTCAGATAGTGCTCAATGTACATGCCAATGGCGGCTAATGGGAAATGAGAGACAAGAGAATTCGGCTTTTACTTTCTTACGGCTTGCGATTTGTATCTACTTCCCACCTTTAACCACCTCAAGTTCATGGTATATACTAGTTCACTGTGTTCATGGCACTGCAGCCCAACGCTCGCTAAAAATTTCTAAAACCAAGGAGGTTGCGCCCAGCGAGTAAAACTATAACCTTTTCCTGTCAGATAGTGCTCAATGTACATGCCAATGGCTGCTAATGGGAAATGAGAGACAAGAGAATTCGGCTTTTACTTTCTTACTGGCTTGCGCTTCGTTTCAACTTCCCACCTTTAACCACCTCAAGTTCATGGTATATACTAGTTCACTGTATTTATGGCATTGCGGCCCAACACTCGCTAAAGCTTTCTAAAACCAAGGAGGTTACACCCAGCGAGTACAACTACAACCTTTTCCTGTCAGATAGTGCTCAATGTACATGCCAATGGCTGCTAATGGGAAATGAGAGAAAAGAGAATTCGGCTTTTACTTTCTTACGGCTTGCGCTTCGTATCTACTTCCCCCTTTAACCACCTCGAGTTGATGGTATATACTAGTTCACTGTATTCATGGCACTGTGGCCCAATGCTCGCTAAACCTTTCTAAAACCAAGGAGGTTACGCCCAGCGAGTACAACTCTAACCTTTTCCTGTCAGATAGTGCTCAATGTACATGCCAATGGCGGCTATAGGGAAATGAGAGACAAGAGAATTCGGCTTTTACTTTCTTACGGCTTGCGCTTCGTTTCTACTTCCCACCTTTAACCACCTCAAGTTCATGGTATATACTAGTTCACTGTATTCATGGCACTGCGGCCCAATGCTCGCTAAACCTTTCTAAAACTAGGAGGTTACGCCCAGCGTGTACAACTATAACCTTTTTCTGTCAGATAGCGCTCAATGTACATGCCAATGGCTGCTAATGGGAAATGAAAGACAAGAGAATTCGGCTTTTACTTTCTTACGGCTTGCGCTTCGTATCTACTTCCCACCTTTAACCACCTCGAGTTCATAGGTATATACTAGTTCACTGTGTTCATGGCACTGCGGCCCAACGCTCGCTAAAAATTTCTAAAACCAAGGAGGTTACGCCCAGCGAGTACAACTATAACCTTTTCCTGTGAGATAGTGCTCAATGTACATGCCAATGGCTGTTAATGGGAAATGAGAGACAAGAAAATTCGGCTTTTACTTTCTTACGGCTTGCGCTTCCTATCTACTTCCCACCTTTAACCACCTCGAGTTGATGGTATATACTAGTTCACTGTATTCATGACATTGCGGCCCAACACTCGCTAAGCCTTTCTAAAACCAAGGAGGTTACACCCAGCGAGTACAACTACAACCTTTTCCTGTCAGATAGTGCTCAATGTACATGCCAATGGCTGCTAATGGGAAATGAGAGAAAAAAGAATTCGGCTTTTACTTTCTTACGGCTTGCGCTTCGTATCTACTTCCACCTTTAACCACCTCAAGTTGATGGTATATACTGGTTCACTGCATTCACGGCACTGCAGCCCAACGCTCGCTAAAAATTTCTAAAACCAAGGAGGTTGCGCCCAGCGAGTACAACTATAACTTTTTCCTGTCAGATAGTGCTCAAGGTACATGCCAATGGCTGCTAATGGGAAATGAGAGACAAGAGAATTCGGCTTTTACTTTCTTACGGCTTGCGCTTCGTTTCAACTTCCCATCTTTAACCACCTCAAGTTCATGGTATATACTAGTTCACTGCATTTATGGCACTGTGGCCCAATGCTCGCTAAACCTTTCTAAAACCAAGGAGGTTATGCCCAGCGAGTACAACTCTAACCTTTTCCTGTCAGATAGTGCTCAATATACATGCCAATGGCTGTTAATGGGAAATGAGAGACAAGAAAATTCGGCTTTTACTTTCTTACGGCTTGCGCTTCGTATCTACTTTCCACCTTAAACCACCTCGAGTTCATGGTATATACTAGTTCACTGTGTTCATGGCACTGCGGCCCAACGCTCGCTAAAAATTTCTAAAACCAAGGAGGTTACGCCCAGCAAGTACAACTATAACCTTTTCCTGTCAGATAGTGCTCAATGTACATGCCAATGGCGGCTAATGGGAAATGAGAGACAAGAGAATTCGGCTTTTACTTTCTTACGGCTTGCGATTCGTATCTACTTCCCACCTTTAACCACCTCAAGTTCATGGTATATACTAGTTCACTGTGTTCATGGCACTGCAGCCCAACGCTCGCTAAAAATTTCTAAAACCAAGGAGGTTGCGCCCAGCGAGTAAAACTATAACCTTTTCCTGTCAGATAGTGCTCAATGTACATGCCAATGGCTGCTAATGGGAAATGAGAGACAAGAGAATTCGGCTTTTACTTTCTTACGGCTTGCGCTTCGTTTCAACTTCCCACCTTTAACCACCTCAAGTTCGTGGTATATACTAGTTCACTGTATTTATGGCACTGTGGCCCAATGCTCGCTAAACCTTTCTAAAACCAAGGAGGTTACGCCCAGCGAGTACAACTCTAACCTTTTCCTGTCAGATAGTGTTCAATGTACATGCCAATGGCTGGTAAAGGGAAATGAGAGAAAAGAAAATTCGGCTTTTACTTTCTTACGGCTTGCACTTCGTATCTACCTTTAACCACCTCGAGTTCATGGTATATACTAGTTCACTCTGCTCATGGCACTGCGGCCCAACGCTCGCTAAAAATTTCTAAAACCAAGGAGGTTACGCCCAGCGAGTACAACTATAACCTTTTTCTGTCAGATAGTGCTCAATGTACATGCCAATGGCGGCTAATGGGAAATGAGAGACAAGAGAATTCGGCTTTTACTTTCTTACGGCTTGCGCTTCGTTTCTACTTCCCACCTTTAACCACCTCAAGTTCATGGTATATACTAGTTCACTGTATTCATGGCACTGCGGCCCAATGCTCGCTAAACCTTTCTAAAACTAAGGAGGTTACGCCCAGCGTGTACAACTATAACCTTTTTCTGTCAGATAGCGCTCAATGTACATGCCAATGGCTGCTAATGGGAAATGAAAGACAAGAGAATTCGGCTTTTACTTTCTTACGGCTTGCGCTTCGTATCTACTTCCCACCTTTAACCACCTCGAGTTCATGGTATATACTAGTTCACTGTGTTCATGGCACTGCGGCCCAACGCTCGCTAAAAATTTCTAAAACCAAGGAGGTTACGCCCAGCGAGTACAACTATAACCTTTTCCTGTCAGATAGTGCTCAATGTACATGCCAATGGCTGTTAATGGGAAATGAGAGACAAGAAAATTCGGCTTTTACTTTCTTACGGCTTGCGCTTCCTATCTACTTCCCACCTTTAACCACCTCGAGTTGATGGTATATACTAGTTCACTGTATTCATGGCATTGCGGCCCAACACTCGCTAAGCCTTTCTAAAACCAAGGAGGTTACACCCAGCGAGTACAACTACAACCTTTTCCTGTCAGATAGTGCTCAATGTACATGCCAATGGCTGCTAATGGGAAATGAGAGAAAAAAGAATTCGGCTTTTACTTTCTTACGGCTTGCGCTTCGTATCTACTTCCACCTTTAACCACCTCGAGTTGATGGTATATACTAGTTCACTGTATTCATGGCACTGCAGCCCAACGCTCGCTAAAAATTTCTAAAACCAAGGAGGTTGCGCCCAGCGAGAACAACTATAACATTTTCCTGTCAGATAGTGCTCAATGTACATGCCAATGGCTGCAAATGGGAAATGAGAGACAAGAGAATTCGGCTTTTAATTTCTTACGGCTTGCGCTTCCTTTCAACTTCCCACCTTTAACCACCTCAAGTTCATGGTATTTACTAGGTCACTGCATTTATGGCACTGCGGCCCAATGCTCGCTAAACCTTTCTAAAACCAAGGAGGTTACGCCCAGCGAGTACAACTCTAACCTTTTCCTGTCAGATAGTGCTCAATATACATGCCAATGGCTGTTAATGGGAAATGAGAGACAAGAAATTCGGCTTTTACTTTCTTACGGCTTGCGCTTCGTATCTACTTCCCACCTTTAACCACCTCGAGTTCATGGTATATACTAGTTCACTGTGTTCATGGCACTGCAGCCCAACGCTCGCTAAAAATTTCTAAAACCAAGGAGGTTGCGCCCAGCGAGTACAACTATAACGCTTTCCTGTCAGATAGTGCTCAATGTACATGCCAATGGCGGCTAATAGGAAATGAGAGACAAGAGAATTCGGCTTTTACTTTCTTACGGCTTGCGCTTCGTATCTACTTCCCACCTTTAACCACCTCGAGTTGATGGTATATACTAGTTCACTGTGTTCATGGCACTGCGGCCCAACGCTCACTAAAAATTTCTAAAACCAAGGAGGTTACGCCCAGCGAGTACAACTATAACCTTTTTCTGTCAGATAGTGCTCAATGTACATGCCAATGGCTGTTAATGGGAAATGAGAGACAAGAGAATCATTTCCGTATCTACTTCCCACATTTAACCACCTCGAGTTGATGGTATATACTAGTTCACTGTGTTCATGGCACTGCGGCCCAACGCTCGCTAAAAATTTCTAACACCAAGGAGGTTACGCCAAACCAAGGAGGTTACACCCAGCGAGTACAACTACAACCTTTTCCTGTCAGATAGTGCTCAATGTACATGCCAATGGCTGCTAATGGGAAATGAGAAAAAAGAGAATTCGGCTTTTACATACTAGGTCCACATACTAGGTCACTGCATTTATGGCACTGCGGCCCAATGCTCGCTAAACCTTTCTAAAACCAAGGAGGTTACGCCCAGCGAGTACAACTCTAACCTTTTCCTGTCAGATAGTGCTCAATATACATGCCAATGGCTGTTAATGGGAAATGAGAGACAAGAGAATTCGGCTTTTACTTTCTTACGGCTTGCGCTTCGTATCTACTTCCCACCTTTAACCACCTCGAGTTCATGGTATATACTAGTTCACTGTGTTCATGGCACTGCAGCCCAACGCTCGCTAAAAATTTCTAAAACCAAGGAGGTTGCGCCCAGCGAGTACAACTATGACCTTTTCCCGTCAGATAGTGCTAAATGTACATGCCAATGGCTGCTAATGGGAAATGAGAGACAAGAGAGTTCGGCTTTTACTTTCTTACGGCTTGCGCTTCGTTTCAACTTCCCACCTTTAACCACCTCAAGTTCATGGTATATACTAGTTCACTGTATTTATGGCACTGCGGCCCAATGCTCGCTAAACCTTTCTAAAACCAAGGAGGTTGCGCCCAGCGAGTACAACTCTAACCTTTTCCTGTCAGATAGTGCTCAATGTACATGCCAATGGCTGTTAATTGGAAATGAGAGACAAGAAAATTCGGCTTTTACTTTCTTACGGCTTGCGCTTCGTATCTACTTCCCACCTTTAACCACCTCGAGTTCATGGTATATACTAGTTCACTCTGTTCATGGCACTGCGGCCCAACGCTCGCTAAAAATTTCTAAAACCAAGGAGGTTACGCCCAGCGAGTACAACTATAACCTTTTCCTGTCAGATAGTGCTCAATGTACATGCCAATGGCGGCTAATGGGAAATGAGAGACAAGAGAATTCGGCTTTTACTTTTTTACGGCTTGCGCTTCGTTTCTACTTCCCACCTTTAACCACCTCAAGTTCATGGTATATACTAGTTCACTGTATTCATGGCACTGCGGCCCAATGCTCGCTAAACCTTTCTAAAACTAAGGAGGTTACGCCCAGCGTGTACAACTATAACCTTTTTCTGTCAGATAGTGCTCAATGTACATGCCAATGGCTGCTAATGGGAAATAAGAGACAAGAGAATTCGGCTTTTAGGTTCTTACGGCTTGCGCTTCGTATCTACTTCCCACCTTTAACCACCTCGAGTTCATGGTATATACTAGTTCACTGTATTCATGGCACTGCGGCCCAACTCTCGCTAAACCTTTTCAAAACGAAGGAGGTTACGCCCAGCGAGTACAACTATAACCTTTTTCTGTCAGATAGTGCTCAATATTCATGCCAATGGCTGCTAATGGGAAATGAGAGAAAAGAGAATTCGGATTTTACTTTGTTACGGCTTGCGCTTCGTATCTACTTCCCACCTTTAACCACCTCGAGTTCATGGTATATACTAGTTCCTTGTATTCATGGCACTGCGGCTCAACGCTCGCTAAACCTTTCTAAAACTAAGGAGGTTACGCCCAGCGAGTACAACGTAGCAACCCTTTCTTGTCGGATAGTGCTCAATATACATGCCAATGGCTGCTAATGGGGATAGCAGTATGAGCGTTAACTAAAAGCCGAATGCTGCTGTCTCTAATTCCCCGTTAGCAGCCATTGGCGCGAACATTGAGCACCCTTTTTTATTGTTCTGCAACGCACAGAAGAAATCTCTCACCGGTACCACCTTGGCGGTCAAAATGTTATACTTGTTACACACTACAACGGCTACGAGGGACGAACGGGTGCTGCTATAAGGAGCTTCGCCCCTAAAAGAGCGCGAGCTCAGCTATCGCGGTGGTGTACATCGCAAACATGTGTTCAACAACTTGCTTTTATATGCGAAGCATTTCTTAGCAAACTTCGGCGACTTTGCGCGTATCTATCTATGCACTTACGACTTTTAGCTCTCCTGGCCCTTTCAGTCATGGTATCGATACCAAACTTGGTATGGCATAACGTGACTGTATGAAGAGCATATTTGACTAGTCATAACATGAAAATCATGTCATGGATGTCATGATTTACATTTCATGGTCCTGCAGCTCTTGCGGTGGTTTCGTTCGCAAGGCATATTTATTTATTTTATTTATTTATTTATTTAATACTGTAAGCCTTTCTCAGGCTCATACAGGGTGGGCGAGCAAAACTGGTATGGTATGACATGATTGCATGGCAAACACAAGCGAGAGAGCCGAACAGTATAATTATGACATGCGTGTGATGTAACAACATGACTACATGCCAAGCTTATTATGCTCTCGCGGGTGTTTCGCTACCGTCACATATGCCAAATTTCGTATTACGGTACAAAACTGGATGACGAAGGTATGTGACTAGTGCAAACATGATTATCATTAGATGCGCGTCATGTGAGAAGCATGACTACAGGCCATAGCCAAGACGCCAATACATTTCGACGTGACGCGGTGCGCGTGCTCACCGGCGTTCATTTCGTCGGGTCCTGCCAGCGTGGCCACGCCAGGCACCGGTCCTGCCACATACTCGCAGGCGCGCGCCGTGCGGCGTTGTTTTAATGCATGCGCGTTTCAGCACGTCCGGTGATCCTGCGTCACGAAAAGAAGGAAACGCAGTGTTGTCTGGGTACCGCATCGTCGCGAATAGCAGCATGTCGCATTTCGCGTCGGTTGCCGTCGGGTGCGCCGACGGACGCTGGCTGCGCCTGGCGTCAGACTACAGAGTGATTGCGTTTTGCTAACGTAGCGTTGCTGTGCCCAGCGTGTGCACGCGTCAACGCTACATTGGATATTTATTGGGCCTTTCATGATGCGCTCGCTGCCGTTTTGCTATCTCCACATATACTAAATTTGGTGTTACGGGACGTCAGTGAATGACGAAAGTATATGACTGGTGCAAACATGACAATCCTGACACGCATATCATATAAGAAGAAGACAACATACCACGCTTATAGCGTGCTCGCGGTCGATTTGCTAGCTACACATGTACTAAATTTGGTATCACATGATGTGGATAGATCACGAACTTAAACGACACATCGACAAGGATAATCATTACACGAAGTCATGTACGGCATCATATACCTCCGCCTCGTAAAATTGTGGTGATAATAAAGTGATATATCAACCTTTCTCATTCGTGTTTCGCATAACTTAGATTCCCACTGTATTACGTGAGATCTGCCAATTTTCTTTCTGAAGTTTAGTCATGCGTAGGTATTGGTATCATGAATGCGCGTCGTATCTAAAATAAACTTCTGCATGACGCATTTTCGACTCGTTTCGAGAGTTGCCTGGGCTTCCTTTTCAGTCCTAAGTGGCACTTACATATTCTTATGTATCTCATCTTCGATTTGAGCTACTAGGTCATAACCGTGCATGCTGCTCGGCATTCTTACTAAGAGGTAAACAAACACAAAGCTCTTAATGATTTCGCAATGAAAGATGTTTACATTTCTGAATCCATCTCAGTTTTTTTTCTGTTCTCGCGCCGACGCGTCGTACCGTAACGTAATAGTATACTAAGTATGATGGCCCATAGATCGAAGTACGCTTGCACGCCGTGCGCGACCACCTAGCATCACACAATTAAGAACAACTGTCACAATCTAGGTAGCTATGCCACCAAAGGAGACCAACTGGTCAAGTTTTAAGACGTTCACGGGTGCAAGCATACAACGGAGCAAGCTAGTTCGAGCCCGATTGTCTTCGCTAATGCACTGAAAGCATGGCACGGCCCCACGAACGACTACTATCAAAAAATTGCTCGAAAGTTACCTCCATGCGTGCGTTCGAACGTGTACATAACTTTTGAGGCATGTGCGCGGTGCAGTTAGCACGCAACAGTTCCTCACGTTGTCCAAAGAAGGATGCTTCATCGGAAACACGAAAAAAGCGACGAACAGTGGCTTCAAACACTCGCCGCTACTACTAATCGCCCCATCTCACACGGCTTCATCTCGCTTACCATAACGCCATGCGCATTCACAAGTGAAGGCGCAGTCCCCATGCACCCACATTGCAATCCGTCGAGTCTTTTCAAAGATAGCGGCGAGCGCGTAACGTATCTTCTCGGTTTCGGCTAGCCCGAAACCTGCCCAAAACCTTCTAGAAAATTTCCTCGACTAAATTGTCCTGGATGACGCCGCTGACTCTCGAGCTCCCCGAGGGTGGCCAAAACCACGGCCGCTCGATCTCCCCCTCTGGTGATGCCCGCCGATTCACCTCACGAACAAAAGAGCGCGAGTGAAGGGGAAAGTTCCCTGACAGGCCACGGCGGTAGCTGGGGGCGCTGCATATCGGCGAAGTGCCGATATGCAGCGCCCCCACCTGCAGCCGAAAATGGGATACCTTTCTAAGCTGTAGAAGGGATACATACCTTCTGATCAATGAAAAGATTAGAAGAGAGGGAGCTCAGTGGCTGGCAGAGGTACATAGAAAAGATACAAAGGCAGCTGAGAAATTTCGGAACCATCTAAACTCCTTAAGAAATGAGACAAATCTCGAGCAGAGGTTTATGACGACAGCCCAAGGTGCTAGGCTAAAAGGGGACGACGTTATTGAATGTATAAGAACAAGGGTGCAGAAAAATTTCAAGAAAGAAGTGCTTTACGCACTACAATAGACAAGGACGAATCAAGTGGTGCCATGGCTTCATTTTCACAACGAGAGTGGGAAAGGGCTGAGAAAAGGGTTCCTAGTAGTACATCAACAAGCCCAGATGACATTATAATTATGCTGATGCAGACATAGGGTCCGAAGGGTAAGCAGACTTCGAAAGAGGCAGTGAGCAAAATGATAATCGTTGGTGAAGTCTCCGATAGATGGAAACTTAAAAAAGGGGGACAAAGCTAACACAAACAACCACCATCCTATAACAGTGACATCAGTGGTCTACAGGCTGGCGATGCAGATTATAAAGGAAAGACTGCAGGCATAGATAGAGGATGAGGGGGTGCTGGGGGAACTGCAGAATGGGTTTCGGAAACACAGGAGGTTGGAAGATAATCTGTTCTCACTGACGCAGTGCATCGAAATAGCAGAAAAGGAACACAGTCCCCTGTGGCTAGCATTTTTGGATATCAAGACAGCGTACGATAGCGTGGTTCAAGAGAAATTGTGGGGAATACTGGACACACTAGGCGTGGAACATGAAGTCACTAATCTTTTAAAGGATATCTATAAAGGTAACAAGGTAGTCATAAAGTGGAAAAAACAGGTATCCAAGCCTGCGGAGGTAAGACGGGGGCTCAGGCAGGCGTGTCCCTTGTCACCCTTATTATTCATGATGTACCTACAAGGATTAGAGGCCAAATTAGAGGAAGGTGGATTGAGCTTACATTTCTCTTTAGTCAAACAAGAAAAACTCATTGATCAGGCACTACCAGCATTAATGTACGCAGATGATATAGTGCTAATAGCCAACAACAAGGAAGATTTGCACAGATCGATGGACATCTACGGTAATGAGGGAGATCGGTTAGATTTTAGATTGAGGAAAAATCAGCAGTCATGATTTTCAATGATAACGAAGGTAGTGAGCTTAGAATACAGGAGGTCACGCTAGAGATAACAAATAAATACAAATATCTGGGCGTATGGATAAGCAATGGGACCGAGTACCTGAAGGAACACGAAATATACGTGACGACTAAAGGTAACAGGAATGCAGCAGTGATGAAAAATAGGGCACTGTGAAATTACAATAGGTATGATGTTGTGAGAGGAATATGGAAAGGGGTCATGGTTCCTGGGCTGACGTTCGGCAATGTGGTCTTGTGCATGAGATCAGAAGTTCAAGCAAGATTAGAAATTAAGCAACATAGAATAGGTAGGCTTGCTTTAGGAGCTCACGGGAATACACCAAATCAGAGAGTACAAGGTGATATGGGATGGACATCATTTGAGGGCGGGGAAGCTAGCTGCAAGATAAACATTGAGAAGCGATTGATAAAAATGGGGGAGGAGTGTTGGGCTAGGAAGGCTTTCAGCTACTTGTGCACGAAGAATGTCGATACAAAATGAAGGAAGCGAACCAGGAAATTGACTGGTAAATACTTAGAAAACAGCAGGTGGCGAAACCAAAAAGAACAATCTGTTAAGAATAAAAGTGAAGGAAGAGGAGACTGACATGTGGAGAATTGGCATGATTAAGAAGTCCGCACTAAAGATCTATCGAGCTTTTAAGCAGGAAATCGCCAAGGAAAAGATGTATGATAATACTCGGGGTAGTTCTCTACTGTTTGAGGAAAGGACGGGAGTATTGCGAACGAAAACATATCGGGCCAAATACGAAGGGGTAGACACAGTATGCAGTGCGTGTGGAGAGGAAGAAGAAACAGCCAAACACTTGATAATGTTCTGTAAATGGCTTCACCCTGTAGTTCAGGATGATGGCGCAGAGTTTTTCATAGCACTGTGGTTTAGGGACAGGAAGGGCAAAATAGACTTTAAGCGGGTAGACTTAACTGGAAGGAGGTTATCTGATTGGTGGCTAAAGTCAAGGCACGAGTGAAAATTAAACCCTTCACTGCAAACTACTAATCCTCAAACTCACTTAAAAAACTATAGTTTTTGGTTCATTAAGTATTACGGCTTGGTGGCCCTAGCCACCACCCGATCTGAAGAGTACAGCCATATCCATCCATCTATCCATGCACCTGCATGTGGAATCGCGCGAAGGTGGAATCTCGCTAATCCTCCCTACTTTGCGACAGTTGTATCCTGCCGTCGTGTGGTCAGCATGTGATGCCTTTTTTTCTCTCGACTTCATTTAGGTCCGTGGATGAATTTCAGTGCATACGATGCTTAATAAGTGTTGTGTGCCGTTTTGTAAGTCAAATGCTTCACGAAACCCGGAAATGCGATACCACGAGCTGCCGTCCAAGGAAAACCTCCGGAATGCCTGGCTGCGGAAAATTTTCCGAGTAGGGAAAGACAAGGGCAGCCGTTGGGTGCCCAGCTCCAGGACCGTCGTGTGTTCGCTGCATTTGACAGCAGACGACTACAAGATAGGCATGAAACGTAAGTTGCTGCTGCCAACAGCCGTGCCAACTCAGTTTCCGTCCTACCCAACCTAAATGTTGCCATCTAATAGCAAGGAGCGCAAAAGCCTTCTTCGTCTGCCACGTGGTGTGCACACGGAAGCGAGAATTTCAGGGAAACCGGCGTTAGTTACAGAAGAAAAAAAGGAAAACGACCTCGATTTGAAAACCCTGATGCTGAAGGCAAGACCACTGAATACCAGTTACGCGGCCGCTTGATTTCCACGTGCAAGGCACAAGAAAACGTAGCTTCGGGCGAGTCTACGGGTGGTCAGGAACACCCTGAAAGCGGATTAAAACATGGAGAATGCCAGACGACGTTCGACCTGGCTGGATATATAGCAGAAAAAAAAATGAGACGCACATCGCCTGGAAGTGAAAGTGCAGAGACTGAACGAGCGCTTGCAAGAACTCCAGAAAAACTGTGATGAATTCCGAGAAAAAGTTGAGGAATATGAAAAGAACCGTGCTGTTCAAGCTTTAAAGGCCCTTGCGACAGCCGCGCATGAAGGAGATAGGACTGCGAAATTTGTTATGGAACAAATTATCAACTTCGATATGACGTGTCCGACGTGGCAGGAGCCCACGCTCCGGGAATGTGTACTGTGGAAGGCGACATCTTGCAAAAGCTACGATCATGTATGGGGGAGGAAGCTGCTGAAGCTGCCGTGTCAAAGCACCCTACAAAATTTTGTCGGACCCTCCACAGACTGATAAGGGAACGGCTCCATGTAGAGAGACAAGGCTTGCAGTCAGAAAGAGAGCCCTACTGCAGCCTTATCATTGACGAAAGGTCCATACAGAAGAAAGTGATCTGACTAGACTGCAAACCTCAAGACTGCATACCTCAATAGACTGCAAACCTCAAGCTGGCGGTGTCACAGAAATAGCCAACAGGCTCTTTTGTTTTGTTTTGCGTGGGCGTTCCACGGCTTACGTGATTCCGGTCGGGTATTTTTTTCCAGGAACCTGAAATATGGCCGGCTCCACAGCCTGACGTTCAACATGCTGAAAGGTGTTGAGGACGTGGGGTTTTTTGTTGTTCGTATAGTGACGGACAACCATCAGACAAACAGCGCCATGTTTCGAGGAATGTCTGATGACAACACTCTGCAGCATGTTGTGCCGCATTCAGTACGAAAAAATGACCCCTTATTCCTTTTATTTGACCCTAACCACCTCATCAAAAACCAAAGAACAAATCTGCTAGAGAGAGAAAGATGTTTGACAGAACCGAGAAAATTAGAGGAGGCGTTTTTCTAAAGGCTCTCTATGAGATTCAGCAAAATTTGCCAAACTAGCGCGACTGCTAAGACGATTTCACGTTGAGCCCAGCAATTTAGGGAAATTGAAGGTGTCTCGCGCCACCGTAGTATTTTCACCTGCCGTAATTAGCAGCCTCGAGTTCCTTCAGAAGAATTCGAAAGCTCACGGGAGGGCTTCGGAATTCATAGACTGCGGATCTACAATCACATTCATGAAAATTGTTGGAATGTGGTATGACCTACATGACATATCTGGCTGGAAATCTAGGCAAATGCCGTACGTCCCAAGTGAAGACGATCAATTCACATGGCTTGAGGTAGACTTCATTGGCTATCTCGAGGACACCAAAGCGGAAAAGCGCGAAATATCGAGCAAAGTCCCTCACTAAGGAGACGTATGAAGTAACCATCATGACGACAAGATCAACGGTTTCTGTTGTGGAGTACATCCTGAATGACGTCGGGCAAGTATACTAACTTTTAAAGAAAGATGAATTGTTCAACTTTGATAACTAATGGCTCATTATGTTTTGGAAATAAGTGTTTCTTTATAATGGTTTATTACTATGTTCAGCTTCAAGTACACGTTGACGCGGGCTCTCAACAGTGATCCAGTTGAGCCACTATTCAGCTGCTTCCGCCAATTCAATGGTAGCAACGACCGAGTTGACGCCAGAACAGCAGTCTTCACAGAAGAGAAATTGCTAAAGGTTCGTTTAGCGTCATGCGTTTTGTTAGTGCAGAACGTAACATTTCTAGGAAGCTCTAGAACTGTTTTTCAGTTTACCGGACAATTGCAATGACAGTACAGATGAGTACTGCGAAAGTTCTGAAGACGAAGAGTTTGTGCTTGCCCCTCATGAAAGCAGCGAGGAGGACGACACTTTGCCGCCGCTACCAGGGCCGAGTACAAGCAAACGCAAAGGAATCCGACGCAAACACTACGTTGGAAAAAGAAAAAAACAAAAGAAATCGAAGAAGCCTTCCGAAGAGCTTGATGACAAGACTGTGGACAACCAGTGGGACTCATCCAAATTTGTTGCCACAACTCCTACAAATTGCAGTGCACTTGGATCTCAGAAGCTTTCGCAGAGAAGCACTGTACTTGAAACATTCTCTCTGTATTTTGATTACGATGTTATGAAGCATATTGTCGATCAAACCAACCTATACGCAGCACAAACAAACCGCGCAGGATGGACGGCACTGACATGTTTAGAGCTTCGTGCTTACATAGGACTGCTTGTTCTGATGAGCGTCAATCGCATGCACCACCTGCAAATGTATTGGTGCTCGGACAGCTTCTTTCATGTAAAGGAAATCGCGCAGGTGATGACGTACAAACGCTTCCAGCTCATAACAAACTGCCTTCACCTGAACAACAATGACCTCATGGCGGATTACGGCACAAAGGACTACGATCGGTCCTACAAAGTTCGACCTTTGATGGACATGATGAACGAGAGGTTTCTGGCGAACTACACGCCATCCAGTCATCTCGCTGTCGACGAGAGCATGATACTGTTCAAAGGGCGTTCGAGCATGAAACAGTACATGCCCATGAAGCCTAAAATCAAAAGGGGCTACAAAGTTTGGTCTCTCGCGGACTCCGAGACTGGTTATCTCCTGAAGTTCCAGCTCTACGAAGGAAAGAGCGCACACAAGCCAGATGACGTAACCTTGGGTGAACATGTTGTTTTGACCCTGACCGATGGCGCCGTGCCTGCTGGCTCACAGGTATTTTTTGATAATTTTTTAGCTCTACGAAATTACTTCAAGTGCTTCGGGAAAAAGACATTCTTGCTTGTGGTACATTTCGCGTCAACAAGAGGGATCTACCTCAAGTAGTCAAAGAAAATAACAAGCTCGAGAGAGGGTCCTACATTTGGAGAAGAAAGGCAGAGGTGGTCGCCTATCAATGGAGAGACTCAAAGAATGTGCACCTTATGTCAAACTACCATGACCCAGAAGACCGTGTGCAGGTGCATCGAACACTCCAAAATGGCAAGAAAATGGCAGTTGAGTGCCCCTCTGTTGTGAAAGACTACAACACGTGGATGGGAGGTGTCGATAAATTCGACCAGAAGAGAAACGCCTACCCCGCAGACCGCCGATCAAAGCGCTGGTGGAGCCGCATATTTTACTTCATGTTGGATGCAGCGGTAGTGAATGCTTTTATTCAAATGAGTTTTATAGAGCCTGTGGTTTATCTGCAGTTCCGCTTGATACTTGGTCGCCAACTGGTTGCGCAAACCACCTTTAGAAGATCAAGCGTTACAATGAAAGCTCACCACAACAAAAAGGGGAAAAAAAACGGACGTGCTATGAGCGGCGTGCCCGACGAGCTTCGGTTTGCCGGAAATGGCCACCATCCGAAGTTCACCGGTAAACGTCTGCGGTGCCGGTGGTGCTCCACACAGATGAAAGAAGTTCGCAGCAAATACATCTGCATAATGTGCAATGTGCCCCTTTGTGTTGCGTGTTTCGGCCCGTTTCACTGCCGACCATGGTTTGCCTGAAGTGGATGGTGGGACATACCCGGTCCCACTTTGTGAATCTGCTGGATGTGGTCTGTGGGACATACCCTGTCCCACTTTTTTCTTTTTTGTGAATGGTGATTTTAATTCCTGGTTTGTTTTTTGTCTAATAAAATCACGTCAGAAAAGCATGCGCTAAAAGAAAATATTGCCTACTTCTTTTATTTTGCCGTGTCCAACAAAGGGTTAATATGTGCAGGTTGGCATTTTAGACGCAGCCAGAAGCGGGAATGCGCTCTCTAATTGGGAGTGCCAAACGGCATAGGGAGCTACGAAGAGTTTCCATGGAGCAAAACGTCCAGCCATTCGTGATGAAGCTCTTGATGTGCTGTGGAAAATTCAGCACGTTATGAAGTACGATGAAGTCCCCATCCTATTTGACTTCACCGCGCTGGTTTACCTGGCAGGATATTTGGCTTTCGTTTGTGAAGAAAAGGTAATAAATTGTTTGGCGGCTACATCGCCAGATTTAGCACACACGCACAAAATGAAAACGCAATACATGAACGTTTTGACTTGGCAGGTAGCATGCCCAGCGGGAAAACTGCAGTTGAAAGGAAAAGCTTCACGCGAGGGTGCATACCAGTTCGTCTTCAGCCTCGACCAAGGTGCGCTCAGCTACCCCCAACCTCAAGTTGTTTATTTGTGTAAGCTGGTATGTACCTTCACTGATAAAGCGCTACACTCAGCAGAGATCCGTCGCTGTGGACAAATATGCAAGCTTCTTTCAAGTGCGGTACTTCCACACCTCACAAGCTGCCCTCTAATGTGGTGTTCAGCTTGCAGAGACCTGTACCAGTGTGAAGAACTGTGTGAGCTCTTTATCAAGAAGCTGCTGAGGCCACTCTTGGCCAAATGGGCTGGAGATTTAAACAGCTCTCTAGAAAATATACTGAAACTTTCTCGAAAACCACTCTCCCACAAAGTCCTCCGCTTGTGAAATATGCCACTATGTGCATTTGAGTATTAAATCTTGCTTATTTCAGATTATTTACGAGGAATCATTACTGATATTTGTGTGATTCATATAATCCGGACATCTATGTCGCGGAAATAAATTCGCTCAGTAGCCGCTTAAAGAAAATAAATATTAGGCCTCGGCTATTTAGTTGACATTAAAGTCGGCGTCACCATGCTTTAATAATCCACAATAACATTTTTAACATAATACTGCGTTGCCGTATATGCGAGAGCAAGACGAGGATCGTGTGGTTCCCCGTTGCCTTAATGGGACAGCTTGAACCCACCGTGTGCATCTAATAGAGCGCATGTATCAGGAACCATCTACTTTTATTGCAGCTAAAGACTAGAACCTGTGTATTAGAGCGTCTGCAGTGAAGTATGCCAAAACACTGAGCAGAATCACATGAAAGTACCCACGCAGATAGCTCACTTTGGCTGAAGAGCGCTTTGAGATAAACCCCCGCATCGCTAAGGCCCCTGTATTTTTCAAAGGTAGCGCAAACCGTTGTACCAAAAGCGGAGGAGAATTTCCTCCCCGCCCTCTACGTCTCTCCTCACTCCGGCGCGCGTTTCTGCTACCCTATTGGACCAGGCGCGACACGTGACCAATGAACCTTGTTGACCCCTCGTCATGTTCGGCTCCACCGGGCAGCAACGCCATGAGTGAGCGCACTGCATCTCGCTCCCACGTGTGTTGCCTTTAGCAAGGCGGCCTCGTATGCAGCGCAATGCCGACCTGCTGTGCCGTTGGCTGCTCCAGCAGCATTGCAAAAGGCGACAAGCTTTTTGTGGTTCCACGAGGGAAAAATAATGAGGAGCGGAGAGCGGTATGGCTGCATCGCATGGGCAGGAAAAACTTCGATTGTCACCGAGGGAGGCTTTGCGAGGTAAGCACTCACTACAGAACTTCTTCGCGTAGACATGCCTCCGGAAGGCTTTCAGATAAAGCTGATCCTTGGTTCAGGTTCATGTTAAACAAAAGTAGCTTGAAGTTTCCGTCGACGCTTTCTCGCATGATTTCAACCACGATGACAGCTCGATCGTTTTTAGCTTGCTCGAATATTCGAATACGACCACAACATAATTACTGTTGAATGTTTGGCGTTCGCGATTTGCTTTCTAAATGAACCATTTGCAGCGGAAGCATTTATGCTTCTCCAGAGATCAACCACGTCTTTGATCGTTTTTCCCTTTTTTTTTCGCTCGAACTTTGATTACTTGTAGGCAAAATTTCGGCGTTTATTGTTTCATTGTGGTTTATTGTGTTCTCAGTTTGTATTCTTTCATATTTATCTCACTTTTGCGCACTTCCATGACCGAATTTTGTGCATGCGTGCACAGCTAATATAGCCCCGCCACGGTGGTCTAGTGGCTAAGGTACTCGGCTGCTGACCCGCAGGGCGCGGGTTCGAATCCCGGCTGCGGCGGCTGCATTTACGATGGAGGCGGAAATGTTGTAGGCCCGTGTGCTCAGATTTGCGTGCACGTTAAAGAACCCCAGGTGGTCTAAATTTCCGGAGCCCTCCACTACGGCGTCTCTCATAATCATATAGTGGTTTTGGGACGTTAAACCGCACATATCGATTGTACAGCTAATATAAGAGAGTGTATGGTAAATATAATGTTGTATAGTTGTTTGTTTGTGAAATGCATAGATACTTTCGTTGAAATTTCGAACATACTTGCGAAGTTGTACACTTTCGATTAACAAAGAGAAAGGCACCTACTAAATACAAGAAAATTATGTGGATTTTGAGGCGGTTTGCATTTTTAACGTAAGAAGCAAAATATTTTGCTTCGCCAATATCACATCAGCCTAACTGCAAAAATGCGATAGAGGATGTCGGTATTTTTCAGAAACACTTCGCGGTGGATCAGTATGAGCCAGCAATTCTGGCACAAACTGGGATCAAGAAAGTCAAGCCAAATGCGGTTCCTTCTATCTTTGTGCATCGGCATCTTCCGAAAGAGCGCAAGCCACCCCACAAAAGGGGGAATGAAACAGTTTCTGGTGAGGCCCCTTTGTAGTTTCTATTCCTCTCTTGTGTTGTGAATGCGATTATGTTTTGGGGTTTATATGACAATACAGTGTGTTTGGATCGCTGTCAGATAGCATAGTTGCTGCATTTATCTTTATGACCCGTGAATCTGATTAATTCGGCATCCAATTCTGTCTTAGTGTGGCAGCAAAAATCCCCACCCCTACACTATACTTGCTCAACTCTAGCTTACAGCTGTATCCTTGGATGAGCCAGAAACGTCAGTGGGGAGGGCCCCGGACGCTGAACCAGTGGGCAGTTTATTTTGTGAGTTGACTGCGCTGTGATGACAAATGTTCGCGCCTTTAGACTGTGTACTTACGCAATTCATGCTTACAGCTGCCTCCTCGGACAACACAGCAACGTCAATAGACCGTGACCCTGAACCAGTGGGCAGCCCATTTTGTGAGTTAACTACACTGTGATGGCAAATGTTCACACCTCTAGCCTCTGTATTTACAATTGATGCTTACAGCTGCCTCCTGGGACCAGCCATGAACGTCCACAAGAATGACCCCTCAACCAGTGGGCGGCTCATTTTGTGAGTTGATACCACTACGATGACAACTGTTGTCACCTCTACAGTCTCTACTTACACTCTGTTCTTACACAAACCATGTTTACAGCTGCCGCATCGGATGACACAAACAGAATGGAGGCACGCCAACATTTAGAAGCACCACTTGAGCCTTCAGTGAAAGAAGCACTAAGGATGCGAATAAAAGAAGTGGAGCTGCAGCTACAAGCTAAGGAGCAGCAGCGGTTACTTGCTAATCGTAAAAAAAACCAGGCAGGTCTTGAAATGAAGAATCTAGAGTCTGGACTGAAGGAGTTTTTGAACGCAGATCAGATGCGGAGGCTTAAAAAAAGACAACGAGAGGCACACCATGGACAGAAAAAACTCTAAGAAAAGGACCGCAACTTAGATTAGCCTGTGGAAAACGGGGCTATAAACTTGTGAGGGAAACAGGACAGCCTCTTCCAGCAGACCGCACGTTGCAGCACCATCTCCAAAGTTACAAGTTCAAGCCTGGTTTGCTTCATGACTTGATGCCAGCATATGCTTTAAAGGTATGCTTTATTTCTCGCAATCCCCAAATCTTCTTATTTGTTGGCACATTTAATTTGCACTAGTTTGAAGCTGTTTTTGGTTAACACCTGCTTTTTTGTAGGTTGGGCAAATGGATCAAAAGGAACGGTATGCAACCTTGATGATAGTTGAGATAGAGCTGACACCTGGCCTGGCATATGACGCGTCCTCTGGAACAGTATTTGGAGCACCAACGGTACCTCTAGCCGACGGTACATGGCCTGATGGATGCCTTGCAACACATGCAATTGTGTTCATGCTTGGTGGGGTCAGCACCCAGTGGAAACAGGCTGTAGCATACCACCTCACAGGCAATTCCTTTCACGCAAAGACAATGAAGCAGATCATTGTGGATGTTATCACAGAGTGCGAAAAAGTTGGATGCTGTTTGCATGTTGTTGTGATGGACATGGCGGGAGGCAACCAGTCTCTTTGGAAGTTGTTCGGAATTGTAGTTGGAAAGCACAGAAAGCGAATGTTTCATGTGTTATCCCGTGTGACCCTAGCAGAAAGCTTTTTTTTCTGCCAGATGTGCCACACTTGCTTAAAAATTTGCGTAACCACCTAACTCAAGGACAAGAGATTACGCTGACAGAAGACCTTGCCAAAAAGCTAAAATGTCCCGGCCGCACCGCGTCAGTCTAGCCAATTAAGCGGGTTGTAGAGGTTGATGCCAAGGCAGACCTTAAACTGGCACCCCATCCCATTTGAAGGAAGCATGCGTGCAACCAGGACATTTTGAAAAGATGAAAGTGGGATTTGCTTTCAGGTTGTTTAACAACGACACAGCGGCTGCACTGCGCATGCTTGCAGAAGCAAAGGACGACGAAATTATTAACACAGATGCCTTAACCACAGCGTGGTTTGTTGAGACGGTGTTTAAATGGTTTAAATTAATGTCCTCAAGAACGACAAAGCTTGCCATCAGCCACTTCGATGAACAACGGTACGAGGAGACCGTCACGTTTTTAAAAGGCATGATTGACCTTTTTGAAAAAATCGAAATCGGAACTGATGCGAAAAAATGTTGGAAGCCTATTCAAACGGGCATAGTGATGGCGACTACAACTATGTTGCATGTGCAGGAGCTGTTTTGAATGACTTGGGGTTTGTCTATCTCTTGTTGAGCCGCTCAGCACTGACGCTCTTGAAAACCTGTTTTCAACCTTGAGAGCGAAAAATCCTGTCCCAGGGGGATTGGAATTTCGGAGCGCCTTAAAGATTGCCACTCTGTCTTTGTTTTTGCGACCGAGTAAGGATGGAAGTAATTCTGATGCTGATGGCTTCATGCTTGCCGGAATCAACAGTGGGAAACACCAAAATGACGGAGTAGATTCCGTTCACACTCCTGACGACATGCTGGATCTGGAAATTCTAGAGCAGGAGTCATTGACATACTTCACTGGGTATGTTGTGAGGGGAGTCAAGAATGGTTTGGCCTGCCAAGAATGTCAAGCTGCACTGTCTGACGGTAGTAATGCTTGCAGGATTCAGCAGTTAAAAACCAAACACAAAATGACGCTGGCTATTCCATCAGCGGCAGTGTTGCAGGTAGTTGAGTTTGCAGGGGCTTACGTCAGAAAAAATGAAGTGGACCTTCTCACAAACAAAGTCAGTGTACCAGCATTGAAGGAAAAAATAATAGCTTCTTTGTTCACAGCTAATTCTTTCCCGCCATGCCATGAACTGCCCAAGAAGATTGTACAGTTGTTTTTGCGAACAAGGATGCAGATATTAGTAAAGAAGTCCAATGCTGAAGTGGAGAGGAAGCGACTGGCTTCGAAAAAGTCGGCCAGCAGGAGTGTTTCAATGAGAGATGCCGTTAAAAACGTGCACTAGTTTTGTTTATGTTTTTGCCTATTTCCTGTTCACACTTAGAAATGTCACATTAGTAGACTTCGTACCTTATATGTATATTTCTGATCGAAAAAGAAGGTTTTTTTACAAATGTGAATGAGTTTTGTTTTTGCTTTTGCCTAGTGCTTGTATATACTTAGATATGTCCAATTGTATATACTTATTATGTCCAATATTTTACTTCAGTGCATTATGTGTATACCTCCGATTAAAAACGAGGGTTCCTTTACTTAAAAGTGTGCAATGAGGGTTTCAATATTTTATGATATATTTGTGTATTGCTGCGAACCAGTGCATTTTGTGTTTTCTTTACGTCCGGGCGCCACTCTCGGTTGTCTGATCTGTGTTCAGACTGCGAGTTTTCTTCTGTTTTTTTGTATGCCTTACAGGCTATCTGATTTAATGAGAGTGTTTCACCCCTTTGTCACTTGACTTGAATGTTTTAATGAGAGATACCGTTACAAATGTGCAATGGTTTTGTTTATGCTTTGCCTATTTCTTGTATACACGATGCAACGATGTGTATGTCTGTGATTGAAAAGGTTCCTTTACTTATAAGTGCGCAATGATTGTTTCAATATTTTATCGTGTATTTGTATACGTCTGCGGACGACACTTTTTGTATTGTTTGTGTTTGACCACGCCCGGCTGTGTCACCTATGTTCAAAGCGGGTGTTTTCTTCTCTGATTCAGTGAGTGCAAGGTTTAACGAGCCGACGCAAAGCAGGGCGATGAGGCGCGCCGTAGTGGAGGGCTCCGGATTAAGTTTTTTTCTTTCCTTCGCATGCTGTAGAGGCTATCTGATTTGATAGCGAAATTGTTTCGCCCTGTCGTCGCTCTACTGGAATGTTTTGCAGCGTTCGTGATCATTCGATGCTTTCCGCATTTTATTTGCGCACTTAATAAAATCTACCTTCATCCCACTAAACGTTTGTGGTATTTTATGAATGAATCGTTTACACACGTCCCATGGAAGCAGGCATGCATGTCCCCAACTTCAGTAGGGCTCTGTTGTTCCTGTACAAACTCGAGCTCTAAGAGCACTCATATTAACTTTTGACGGGCTATTCCACACTTATAAACCCAAGAAAAATTACCCGAAGACCAGGATTTTTCTATCTTATGAAGCAGGCAACAGATTAAATCGACCATGAGTACTGCAAAGGTAGATTATAAACCCAAGAAAAATTACACAAAGCCCAGATTTTTCTATCTTGTGAAGCAGGCCCCAGATTAAATCGACGATGAGTGCTGCAAAGGCAGATTGCGATAGGGCGGCATTTGGTACATTTGGTTCCCCTCAGAACGCGAGATGATAGCTAAGGCACTGGCCGATCGCACACTGTTGTTCTTACACAGTATTTGCGAGCACCGTCGTGCATTTACGCCAAGAATTGGCGCGTCTTAAGCAAGCACTTCAACGTAAGGCCCCTAGGGGCCTTACTTCAACGCGCCGCGCGACAAAACGAAACCGTCCGGCGGCGCGCTCCGGGTGAGTCGCTCCTTCATGGCAGCTGAGAGTGGCGGGCGAGGAGGAAACGGTGCGGGGAAGGGAGTTCGCGCTACCTTTGAAAAATACAGGGGCCTTGGATGGATGGATAGATGGATGTGGCTGTACCCTTTAGATCGGGTGGCGGCTAACGCCACCTAGCCGTAATACTTAGTGAACTAACCATTATATTTATCTTTTTTTCCCATTAATTAATGAAGCTGAGGATTCGTACTTCACAGTGAAGGGTTTAATTTTCACTCGTGCCTTGACTTTAGCCACCAATCAGATAACCTCCTTTTAGTTAAGTCTACCCGCTTGAAGTCTATTTTGCCCTCGCTGTCCATAAACCCCAGTGCTTTGAAAAACTGTGCGTCATCATCCTGAACTATAGGGTGAAGCCCTTTACAGAACATTATCAAGTGTTCGGCAGTTTCTTCATCTTCTCCACACGCACTGCATACTGTGTCTACCCCTTCGTATTTGGTCCGATATGTCTTGGTTCACAGTACTCCCGTCCTGGCCTCAAACAGTAGAGAACTACCCCGAGTATTGTCATAGATCCTTTCCTTGGCAATTTCCTGCTTAAAAGTTCGATAGATCTCTTGTGCGGACTTCTTAATCATGCCCATTCTTCACATGTCAGTCTCCGTTTCCTTCACTTTCTTCTTAACCGAAATTTCTTTTCGGTTTGGCCACCTGCTGTTTTCTAAATATTTACCAGTCAACTTCCTGGTTCTCTTCCTCCATTTTGTATCGACATTCTTCATGTACAAGTAGCTGAAAACCTTCCTAGCCCAACGCTCCTCCCCCATTTCTCTCAATCGCTTCTCAAATTTTATCTTGCTGCTAGCTTCCCTGCCCTCAAATGATGTCCATCCCATTTCACCTTGTACTCCCTGATTTGGTGTATTCCCGTGAGCTCCTAAAGCAAGCCTACCTATTCCACGTTGCTTACTTCCTAATCTTGCTTGAACTTCTGATCTCATGCACAAGACGGCATTGCCAAACGTCAGCCCAGGAACCATGACCCCTTTCCATATTCCTCTCACAACATCATACCTATTGTAATTCCACAGTGCCCTATTTTTCATCACTGCTGCATTCCTGTTACCTTTAGTCGTCACGTATATCTCGTGTTCCTTCAGGTACTCGGTCCCACTGCTTATCCATACGCCCAGATATTTGTATTTATCTGTTTTCTCCAGCGTGACCTCCTGTATTCTAAGCTCACTACCTTCGTTGTCATTGAAAATCATGACTTCTGATTTTTCCTTACTGAATCTAAAATATAACCTATCTCCCTCATTACCGCAGATGTCAATCAATCTCTGCAAATCTTCCTTGTTGTTGGCCATTAGCACTATATCATCTGCGTACATTAATGCTGGTAGTGCCTGATCAATGAGTTTTCCTTGGTTGACTAAAGAGAGGTTGAAGCCCAGTCCACTTCCCTCTAATTTGGCCTCTAATCCTTGTAGGTACATCATGAATAATAAGGGTGACAGGCGACACCCCTGCCTAAGACCCCGTTTTACCTCTGCAGGCTTGGATACCTGTTTTTCCCACTTTATAACTACCTTACTACCTTTATAGATATCCTTTAAAAGATTAGTGACTACATGTTCCACGCCTAGTGTGTCCAGTATTCCCCACAATTCCTCTTGAACCACGCAATCGTACGCTCCCTTGATATCCAAAAATGCTAGCCACAGGGGCCTGTGTTCCTTTTCTGCTATTTCGATGCACTGCGTCAGTGAGAACAGATTATCTTCCAACCTCCTTTGTTTCCGAAACCCATTCTGGAGTTCCCCCAGCACCCCCTCATCCTCTATCCATGCCTGCAGTCTTTCCTTTATAATCTGCATCGCCAGCCTGTAGACCACTGATGCCACTGTTATAGGACGGTAGTTGTTTAGGTCAGCCTTGTTCCCCTTTCTTTTATAGATCATGCTCATCCTGCTAAGTTTCCATCCATCGGGAACTTCACAATCGATTATTATTGTGCTCACTGCCTCTCTCAAAGCCTGCTTAGACTTCGGACCTAATGTCTTTATCAGCCTAATTGGAAAGCCATCTGGGCCTGTTGATGTACAACTAGGAACCCTTTTCTCAGCCCTTTCCCACTTTCGTTGTGAAAATGGAGCCATTGCACCACTTGATTCGTCCTTGTCTATTGTGGTGCATAAAGTACTTCTTTGTTGAAATTTTTCTGTAACCTTTCTTCTTATATATTCAATAGCTTCGTCCCCTTCTAGCCTAGCACCTTGGGCTGTAGTTATAAAACTCTTCTCTAGGCTCGTCTCATTTCTTAGGGAGTTTAGATGGTTCAAAAATTTCGCAGCTACCTTTCTATCTTTTTTATGTACTTCTGCCAGCCACTGAGCTCCTTTTATTCTAATCTTTTCATTGACCAGAAGGGATGCATCCCTTCTACAGCTTTGAAAGGTTTCCCATTTTCTTTCAACATCATCTGTCGGTTCACCCCACTGCTTAGCATGTCTGTGTTCCCTAGAGGCTTCCTGACGTTTTGCTATGGCTCTCTTAACTTTCTCATCCCACCAACTTTTGGGTTTGTGTCTTATTTTCCTGGGTGACTTGTCAGGCGTCTTAGCAAGCTCTAGCTCAAAGAGTCTAATTAGATTCAGTGTATGCCCACACTGTCTTATTATCCTCCGTGATTACTTTCTCAATTTGTTTAGTGGCTATTTCAATTTGCCTTTCTGGATAAAAATTTTCCTGTAGTTGCTCATCTTGTCCCCTTCTCACTTTCACTGCTCTTCCGTTTGTGATCACTACCCAGACTTCTGGAGCCACCTTCATCTACGTGCATGCCCCTGAACTTATCATACATCCTATGTGACATCAGTGCATAATCTATCGTCGACTGCAGCCTTCCTACCTCCCATGTTATTTGCCCTTCACACTTCTCGGTACTGTTGCAAATGATCAAATCAAGCCTTTCACACATATCCATGATCATTTTGCCTGTCAGATCGGTATACCCGTCTATATCTTCTATGTGCGCATTCATGTCTCCTAGTATAATTGTCTCGCACTCTCTTCCTAACTCCTGAATGTCCTTTGATATACACTCTACCATTCCTTGGTTTTCATTTCTGGCCTTTGCTCCCGTCCACAAGTACACGAAACCAAGAAGTGTCATTTAACCTGCCACTTTCCCTTTTAGCCATAAATGTTACTTGCACTCCTGCTTGGCCCTTTGCCAGTGTGTACTTTTATGAATGAATGCCCCAATACCACCCCCCTTTCTACTGCCTTCTGTTCTATTACAATATTCCCACGCGTAGTCCGGATTGTTCGGAGGTTGTTCCATGTCCCTGAGATGTGCTTCTACAAAATCGTATACCATCAGCCTCTCTTCCTTTAGCTGTTCTTCTATCTCTTCCCACTTCAGCCTGTTCCTACCACCTTGCATGTTAATATACCCTATGTCTGAATTGGCTCGGCGCTCGTGGCGACGTCTATTTATGCCCCGGGCCCTACCTATCTTAGATATTGGTGCCACTTTGGAATCGTATCTCTCCATACCACCTGTCGAAGAGCCTCTCTAATTGTTTTCCTCGTTACTAGCTATCCTGCACCCCGAAGGGCTCGCTTGCCCCCCCTCCCCCCAAAAAAAAGCTACTGCGCGTCCTGCAAGTCGCCAACCCACCTCATGACCTAGCCGCGCATCGAAGTAATTTCTGTCTCGTTGAAAACCACCCCACCTATGCACCTCTCTGTTTATTTCCACCACCTCAAAGCCTTTCTCTCGACTCATCCGCCATATCTCTTGGTTTGCGTTGACAACCGCTCTTTGCAGGTTGCTATCACGCACCAGTACCTCCGGTATCGTGCATATCACTACCTCTACCTTAGGAGAAGTGGCGCGCATGTCATTGACGCCTTTGGCCAGTGTGGCTGCTAGTCCTGCTGTATCTTCATTCAAGACATCGTTTAAACCGCCTGAAATTATCACGTGGTTTCGTCTATCAGCTGTTGTTTTGAGTTTTGCACTCGCTTGCCTCATGAATGCTTCAAGGTTGCGTCCTGGAAACGCCCCTACTGCAACCCTCTTGCCACCTCTTACCTTCTCTTTCATGGCTTCTGTGCATCGATTTAAATTAGAGTCCCCGGCGATTATCACATGCTGTGACTTTTCAGCTGGAGTGTCCGGCACCTGGGGGCTACTTGCACCTGTGACGCCGGCTGCTTTGTTTCCTCCCAGCCCCACCACTACCTCGCTGAAGCTGGGCCTTGCGACAGTTGAACCGGCTAAACCTGTTTTTTTCCAAACTTGCTTGCTGTTCCTTCTCCACCGTTCTGGTTGCCGGTTCTCTACTGTCCTCTCCGTAGGCCGCTTCTTTGTTCAGCTTCGCTAGTGCTTCCTCGGCGGACTTCAGTCTTTCTTCCATTGCCCTCGTTTTCTCTTGCTCTTTCGCCAACGCAGTCTCGAGCTCGGCGATTCTCATCAGCAGTTCACTCTGGGCAACCATCATTTTCTCCATTTTTTCCTCGACCTCACATTGCCTACACTTCGCGTCAGCCTCTTCTTCATCCGCTTCTACGCTTGGGTCCACTTTCAACCCCGCTCCACATCCTGAACACCTTACAGTCTTTTTAGCCATGTCTTTCTGACACCAAATGTCCTTATACTCGATAATTACTAAACTCGAGCCCTGCACTACGAAAAAAAGAAAGTTTAAGCTCTACTAAAGAAATTTGCGTGTCCAATGTACGCGCACTTCCCCCACGGGGTTGCAAAAGAAAAAACAACAACAGAAAAATTCAAACACACACACCCGCACTAACTAATAATTACCTGGTGACTGGCCCCCGAAAGAGCCGTACCATAAAATAAGTGCTACGAAGATTTCAACCGCTGCCTTATAATTATAAAGACAAGCTCAAAACATGCGAAAACACTTTTCTGCGCAGTCGATCCGGAGCGCTCAAAAAACACGTCCGTCCACCGTGACAGCCCGAACTGCAATTTTGCAGTTCGGGCTGTTACGCGTTGCCGATAGCTAGCGCCATAGCGGACGCGGCGTATTGAAAGGAAACTAGCGATCTCACAGGCGGATAGGAGCATTCGGCGGGCCGCACTAGAGGGGGAGATCGAGCGGCCGTGACAATACGCTCAAGCACATGTACGTGTTCGGTCATGCTAAATCAAGTATCACATGCAAAATTGAAGGACTTTTCATTGTTTAGGAACTAAAATGTGATATTGGGTCATATTACTAGTTTTACTGCGCGTTATGTTTAAGCAAAAAGGTGTGATGTTTACTTCACTATCAGATCAGCAGATTTGTCCCCGCTTAGTAGTCAGTGCACAGTACCAGCTTTAGGTCTTGAATGTAAACATTTGACAGAACACTTTCTGGTTGGATATAAAACTGGGAGATGATTTAGGCTCCAACAAAAAGTTTTGAAAAAACCTGACATTTTTAAACCGAGTTGGATCCTCCCTTAGAGGTGACTGTGGGACGACGTAGCAGCGGCGTCTTCAAAGCACTCGCGGGCGGATAATGCCCCCCCCCCCCTCTATCTCTCTCGTTTTGCCGTGGAGCGCAGTCCGTGTGTATACACTAAGGAATGGTTCCGAGAGAGCGGTGGGTGTTATGGGCTGTCCTCAAGTAAGTGCCACGACTCGAGTAATAACCTTCTCCTCCAGTTCGGCTCGCTTTCAAGAATGGCCATTGCTTCATAATTTGTCCGGTGATCCAACGTCTCCGCATGTTCGGCGACTGCGCTGCGCTCTTTGTGGAGCTTCAGCACATCGTTGGCGGGTTGCTGTAGTTCCGGTAGGTTTTTTGTCTCGCCGATATACGAAGAAGGGCACTCGATGCAAGGAATTATGTAAACGACACCGGGGGTCTTGTCCATTGTTGGCCAGTTTTTCTGGAGGGGAAGGAGGCGGCCCCGCATACACGAAGGCACGTGCGCGATGCGAACCCCTTCCTTCTTGAAGATTCGCGCCAACATCTCGCTGGTTTTCTGAACGTATGGGACCGGCGCGCGTTTCGGAGGGCCGCCAATTAAGGTTGATTGGTGTTTCCATATCCTCTGTTGCTCTGTGCGGTGGGTGGTGGCTCGAATGAAGTTTTTTGGTTATTCGTTTTTCTCCGAAGTGAGCAGTTACGCGGGCCTCTTTCTTTTGTCCTTGTCATGGGAGCATAAAATCTTAGCCCTCTGGAGCAGCGTGGTCACAACCAAGGCATTGTGGAAGGGGGGGTGGGGAGAATCAAATTGAAGGTAGTGGCCAGTGTGCGTTGGCTTCCTGTGAACGGAGAACTCGAGGCCGTTGCGCTTTCTTGCCACCTGGACGTCGAGAAAGGGCATTCATGACTGAGTGTGAAAGTGACCACTGCCTGCCCTTACAGAGGACAGCCCATAACATCAACCACTCTCTTGGAACCCTTCTCCCAGTGTATACACACATGGACTGTGCTCCACGGCGAAATGAGCGAGAGCGAGGGAAGTCATTATTCACCCTGCGAGTGCTTTGCAGACGCCGCTGCTACGTCTGTCCCGCAGTCACCCCTAAAGAAGGAGCCAAGTCGGTTTCAAAACCTTGGGTTTCTTCAAAACTTTTGGTTGGAGTCTAAATCATCTCCCAAGCTTTTGGCCTTCGTTGGTGCATGTGCACAGTGCTAAATAGCATCAAGTTACGTTTTTCAGCTTCTCTGTATTATACCCAACTTCGTTTTTTCGGGATAGGCACAATGATAAAGTATTATGGTACTTGTATTGAATGAAATTTCTAAAATTTTGATGAGCCTTACATAAGACAAGTCCACTTGTCAAAACGTCGTCTTCAGCACAACCCCCCCCCCCCCTATTTTACAAACATTTCATGGCTTCCCATTGTGTAATTTTGACTAATAAATACTAATAAAACTCCATCTAGTAAAACCATCTGACGAAGTTTCTAATCTAACGAAAAATTTTCATTCACCAGCATTTATCTATAGAATGTAACGTTGTCCTCAAACCCATTTAAAGTTTTTTCTAAAACGACTTGGTAGAAAGCAGTGATTGTCTTCTAATTTGGTTGCAACAGATTTGAGCATGCGTTCTGACACTATCACATTGAAACATTTATGTGCCCTTGCTTTCCTTTTATGTAGCGGCGTGCCGTAACTCTGTGCAGAAGAACAATAGATGCTGCCTTTGGTAGTGCTCTTACGTTTCAGATGGTGGAAGAGGTGACGGTGGTTGCTTTCGTTATTTTATGGCTTATGTTACAGCAGCCACTGATCACTCTTAGCATTTTTCTAGCTTGGAATGCTCGCACAATCACTGCATTCATTCTCCTTGTCATTGCACATTGGTAACTTGTCATAGCCTCATATCTCTCTGGTCTGCATCGCTCACACACTGTGTCCTACGCCTATGTCAAATTTGCCCCAACGAAATTTTAAAACACAAAGGTCAGGCTAGAAGTACTCTTTGCTAGTCTACTCGGTTCATGTTCTTGTAGAAGCCACAAAGATATGTCTGTTTCGCATGACGAAATAATGAGCAAAGAGGTCTAGGGGAGCTCAAAATTTCGAGAGTTTATTCATCATATCCTGCATAGAAAATTCTAGGCGCACACGTATGGAGTAAGCTGGGCTCACATTGAGAGCATACTAACTAATCAAAATCTGATAACTTGTTCTCTACCTACCAGAAAGACAGTAAAGGATCACTGATACCTAAAAAACCTCGTGATTTTATACAGAATGCATGCACGCATTCTCGAGTAGTTGGGTCCCTGCTTCTGCCAATAATCCAAACCTCATCGAGGTTCGGCTAACACTTATGAGAATCCCAATGCGTCAGCAAATGTGCCCCATCTTTATTTTTTAATGAGAGCTCATGTTTCGGTGCATGCTCATTCACGCATTTTCTTGCCCGGTCAACATTCGTCTTTTGCCATAGTATAGTGGAAGTTCATAAACGACCCCGCTGACTCATTTTATGCATGACTTGGCGTGCGTCTTGTCGTACCCACCTTTGTTGCTTCCATCAGATAGTATACTGGTATACATGAGAAAGCTTAGACAATTTTCGTGACGCATAAAAAAAAGAACCGGCATGCCATCTCTGTTTCCGATCATTTTTAGGTCGTGTGCGGCTCGGTGCATACACCGTGCAACCTCAGGTCTCGCTTTTCTGCGCTTTTGCTGTACTTCAGTACTGTGGTGTTCTTTCTTAATAGCGTGCGCGGGTTCATATCCCGGCTGCGGCGGCTGCATTTCCGATGGAGGCGGAAATGTCGAGGCCCGTGTGCTCAGATTTGGGTGCACGTTAAAGAACCCCAGGAGGTCAAAATTTCCGGAGCCCTCCACTACGGCGTCTCTCATAATCATATGGTGGTTTTGGGACGTTAAACCCCACAAATCATCAATCATTTCTTAATAGCGTGGTCGAGCAACTCAGCAACAGCGTTAAGGAGCATGCGAAGGAAACCAACCACAGGCAACCAATCCAATTAGTGTTGAAAAGTCTTCTGCATATTGTGTGAGCGCGACTCTGCACATGCGTACTCTGGGCATTGTTCAGCTATGGCCCTTTTCACAGTTTTGGAATGCATCAACTTGTATGGAATCAATTCTTTTGCACGCCTAGACAAAAAAGCACCAACAGCCGTGACGACTTTGCAAGGTAATACTCTAAGGCAAAATCTGCAAAGAGCCACAAGCCTTCAACTCATGTGTAAACACCAATACTTTTTCAGTCTGGGAAAGCCTGCCAAAACAATCTTAACCATGGGCTATATGCAACGGTGGTTAGTTCCTTTGAAATATTACAAAATATCGTACGTAGGAACTTCCAAAACTTCCTGCTAAGTCGAACGTTGGTGCAACGTAATAAAACTCTTACGGTCAAACATAAGAATTGCACAACACCGGAGATGACAATTGAGCCTACCGTAATGCCACGTCTTCGAATATGAAAACGCTAATGTAGTTGACTTTGACATAAAACATGAGAAGGGCCATAAAAGCTTGTACTGTCATGCCCGCGGTATTCCTGAAGGCAACCACACCCCTATCGTCTATGCAACTTCTTATGCAGAAAAACAATTCACTCTGCAAGACAGAATAAAATAGGTCCTCAACACCAACCAAGAACAAGTACTCGTCCAAAAGTTCTTTGAAGAAAGTGGATGATGCATGAGAAATTCTCAGTTTAAAATGGGTCTTTCATGACAACCGAGTCTAACCGCTTCATTAAAAACTGACAAGTCACATTCCTGCAGATACGTCAATCACTGACAATCGTCCTGAATGAAACACCCACCATATGCGTCATGGCCGTCAAAACACAGAAAGGGTGTTGTTTTTGCTAGCTGTCGTATGCTATAGACTCTGATAGCTGTGCAAGTGCCAAGTCCTTACTCAGAGCCTCTGCATTGCTTTTCAAAACTCTTGTTTTGATGACTTATAACGTGACGAAGTTTATGTAGAGTGCTTGTCCTGCCTTCAAATGTTGAAAAAGCATCATTTGCAAGCGCAAGTATCAAGGTATTATTTGTCAATGTTTATTCTTGTTTCTGATCAACATGGTGGCTCATATACGTTTGCTAAGCATGCTGTAGATATTTCTCAGATTTCGTATCCTTGCCAGATCCACTTCACGAATAAAAATATTCTGCTTTGCGACGGCGTCTCCCCTATAAAGGGACTTTTCTAGTGACCCTTCTGCACTTTAAAAAAGGTCATTGTATGTCTGTCTGCTTCTGTGGACTCTCTGTAGATGTTGGCTAGGATATTCATGTATGCATTATGCACTAGCTACTCTATGACTGCTGGTATCTCTACCGAGTTGATTGCCTTTTTAGAGTCCCTGCAAGCTATGTAAATGGATGGGTCCGTTTCACAGATTTTTTTTTTTAGTTTGACAGCGCATGGCTGTGATCCACAGTGGAACATCTGCTGATCTGTGTATAATCCTTTAAATCTTTCATATCTCATTTTTGTATTTGTTTGGTATTCGCATTTTCACAATTCGGTGGTACATTTGATTTGCCATTACGTGAGGCATTGTGCAGAAAGTGTCACAAGCTTGTTAAACATGAGATCTCTTTTATTTTTGATCAGGTCAACAATTTCGCTGCATGATTTTTTGTGGGTCATGTTTTGTAGGGCTGTATTCCATTCTCCCAGGTTGGGTATCCAACGAGATTCGTTCCTGGTTAGGCTTTTAATTTTATATTCCTTTCTTTCTTACTTTGTTTACATTTACTCATAGAATTTAAGCGTTTTGTTGAACTTTGGCTTCTTTCTGTGTTAGGTGGCTTTTTTGTGAGCTGTAGTAACAGTTTTCTGCCACCTTTCTACAGATGTTGAGACTGCTGATTATGTTACTCTATCTGTTGGAGTGAACATTAGTATGTGGTTCCCTGTTGTCATGCTCTGTTCTTTCTTTAAATTCTTCATCTATTTCTTTGATGCTATAAATCGCCACGCGTGAAATTTTCTTTTGTTAATCAGCCCTTTTAGCTCAGATAATTCAACTTTAGATCTTGAGTGGGCAGCTTTTGTAGATTTTTTTCGTTTTTGTGTGATTTGGGAGAGTTTGCTTATTTCTTGCGCTAGTGATTTAACCGAACTAGAGTTGCGTTTTAGAAATCAATGTAGTTATGGTGTTGTTGATTTTCTCTATATCACAATTTTTCTCTTGTTCTAAGGCCCCACATACGAGTGTTCTGAGGCAGTGCTGAGAATGCACGTGACTGTGGCTCTGCACCGTTTTCAGAGGGGCCTTGCAAGAAACGGCATTTTTGGGTGCTTTGAAGTTCCGCATTGAATTTTGGCGGGCTTACCGATGATTATTATTATGAAATTCAAGCATGTCAAGAGATTGTTTTCGTCAGGCATTTAAAATGAAGAGTTAAAGACCGAAACGTATTAAACACGACTCATCGGTCATCGCTGCTGTATCTGAGGTGGTAGCTGCGTTGAATTTTGCTCGCAACAACTTAGGCTTACGTTGGCCCGTTGGCACTGCGTCTGTTTTTTGTGAGGAAAAGTGTCATGGCAGCTTCTGGTTTTGTTTTTGGACCAGCGCGAAGTTTCAAGCTACGCGTTTATTTGCCGCAAGCACTCTTCTTCGTGATAAATCTATTCTTGAGTGACGACAGTGATGAACGCAATTGTACACAGCTTGATAGTGCACCTCGTGTCAAGGACGGGTAAGCTGTAAACGTCTAAATAATCTCCGGGTGAACGCGCTTTTGCACCAATAATTTCGTGGCACTATTGGTAATATCGCTCTGTGTTAATGTACCACAATTCGAAAACGTTCTCTCTGCGCAAGTTGGTCGGTTTGTACAACAGCGTGATGAGAAAATTGTAAAAGCTAATACAGATCTTGACAATAAATGTAAGACCTTCATTGTTTACCGTACCTCCACCGCGCGCGTTGTTGCGTATTTCTTTTGTTTCGCCACATGTACTCAAGATGTCCGTTTATATTGCGCGTAATATAAACACGTTGCTGGTTTTAGGATCACGTGTCGCTTTTTTGCTGTACCCGACCTACAGCGGAAGTGTTTCAACCAGGTAAAATTGACTGCACTGATACTGAGTGACAGACGAGTCGGCTGCTCAGTGCCACAATGCAAATGAGGGTGATACGTCATATTTGGCCCACTTTTCAAATTGGTATGCTATTTGAAATAATAAACCACCGAAAAAAAGGCAGATGAGCGTCAGCTGGGGGTAAATGTTTTTTACTTTTACTCAGGAATGAACCCTCAGCTGTTTAGCCAGCAGTCATGCCTTCGGCACTTGACATTCTGGTAATAAAATAATGAGGCGCAATTACTAAATGTCCTAATTTCTGTGCTTTAGTGTTAAAATATCACTCTTTTTGTTTCTTTCATTTTTTCATATTTTCGTATTTTTTGTATAGTACGTACTAGTCTGTAGACCAAGCAAGATGACAGGAAATAAACAATGAAGAGCAATCGTTGCTTCCCTAACTCAGTCAAATGATTGCTCATAAGAAAGCAAGACAATGTGCGCATTGAAGATCTACCAAAATACAGACGAAAATGAGCTACTATTAACATGGAGTATACAAGGCAGGGGCATTTATTATTATTTTTTAATCGGAAGTGTCATGATATGAAACTGAAAAACACAGACGTTGAGAGGAAGACAAGCTTTAAAGAGGTGAAAAATTTGTGAACACGGATTGTCGCTAGAGCCATCGTCTCAACATGCAGACTTCTTCAAGGCTGCAACTGCCGACCTAACTGAACTGTGTAGGGCAGATTTATCAAGATGAAGGGAACCCACATACACTGGTGCTAACATTCAGCAAATGACCACGAAACAATTCAAATATGTTGTACAAACAAGGCCAAAACTCATTCCTTGCCTACCTACGTGCATTTTGTACATTCTTGATACCCTCTCCTCCAACTTAAACAAAGTTGGGAAGGCCACATGCGAAAACGGGAAGATGAAAACCAAAAGTCGGCATGCTGAATCAGGTGAGTTAAAAGCCTATCCCCCGTGATGAGTTTCGCAAGGGTAAAAGGGGCAATTAGTCAAAAACCCATGAAACAGAAAGAAATGAGGGGCAGGAGGGACCAAGGGTTTTGCATGAATGGGTAAAAAAGAACAGCACGTTTTGCTGTATTATCTTTGCCTCAAGGAAGCAACACCTGACAATGGTAATTATTAGCCTTAAAATTCCTTGAAGAATGACTTATTTTTATTGGTTTTTGATGTGTATGTGCCATATCGAATTGATTCAAGTGCCCTCTTTGAAACATTCATACGTGTTGGCTGGAATGTATTGAACTTGTGATCAAGGTGCAGCATTTGATTTTCAAAAAGCTGGCTGCTGTTTTTAAGGTTTGAGATCGTTGGAGGTATGCGCTGCCTCTATAAAACGCTGCGCCATTGCTTCCAGTTGTTTGCCATACATGCTTGATGCCTATTTAATGAAATTTTAACAGGCGGTGCTGTTTGTTCTGTAAAGATGAGAGCTGGGCTAGTTGGTGAGATGTAATTTTAACATGTGTGTAGTAGTGCAACTTTGACGGGAACACAGAGGACAAGAAAAGTGAATGTCGTGTTTTCTTGTACTCTGTGTCCCCGTCGGAGTTGCGCTACTACACCATATGGTAAAATGTTGTCATGTATGTGACAATATGTATATTTTATCATGTTGATAATGTTTGAACTAGTGCAGGTAAAACTAAATTTTATACGATGCATAAATCACTTCTAGTGCTTTTAATTATAACGCAATCTTAAGGTGTTCGCCGGTCCTAAATCGTGGACGACAGCTAGGTATTATGTGTACAAAAAAAATGCGGGTTTACTTTTGCATAAACGAACATGTCGGGGAACGTTTTCAGAAGCGGATTGTTGCTTGTTAATGCTGGGTAATACTTGCTAAAGATATTATTTAAGTTTGGAACTGCGTTTCAGTATTTGATTACAAGGACTAGCGGCTGGTTAGGCTGGGATGCGGGACATGTTCAGCTAGTGACGATTCCCTCATTTGCAAGCTTAATTTTGGATTTTGTTCCGAGTGTTGTGCAAGTAATTTCACCAAATGTCTCATTTGGCTTGCTTAATTGGCGAGCATAGTGATTGTTGTCGCTACAGATGATTCCTAAACGCTTTGCCTGTTGGACGAATATTTCTTCTGTGCCATGTCATGGACGATGGCTTGTATAATCTATGTAATATAATGACTATTCGTTGGCATTATGTAGAGCGTAACCTTTTATTTCTCTGTAAAAGCAAGAACTCCAAAACAGCCCCATTAGAATGCGCATCACCAAAACTCACCACTGAAAATAAATTTGGCCACACATGCTAGCATAGCAGCAAGCACAACATTTTATACCAAAGCAAGATCTTTTTTTTCTTTTTTCCGGTTCGACGAGAGTGGTGTCCACTTCTCCTGCACGTTTTTCCCCCTCAAGATTTCACTTGACTCTGCCCTGTTCATTTTTCTTTTCTAATTCGCATTGCCCGCTGTATGTTTATGGTGCTGGCAGAGGAACGGTCTTTTTTCATACCCGTAAATAAAGATTGTTTCAATAGATACCGTCATATCCAGGAAGTTAATTTTGCTTAAAGAGTGGTGCATGGTAGATTGCATGGTAGACATGCAATAGTCTTGAATGCATGTCAAAAAAGGAGACTAGCTGCAGACCTATTGAATCTATTCTTCAAATTTTTTTTATTTTTAATAATATCAGTGTTAACTCAACACAAATTATCCTTAAAATATCAATAAACAACACACAAACTAAGATAAATGCATGTCTTAATATCTGCTTATGATAGAGTTGTAAACAACAAGTGGATTAAATTTCATGTTTTGCCACTATTGAACCCACGTGGTTGAAACTGTGGAAGGAAACTCTGAAGGGATTTATTGATCTCTGCTGCTGTAGTCTCGAGCAGTTTGGTTTCCTTCACTGCAGCAATGTGGTATGGGTGAAATTACATTGTACAAACTACGCAATCCCAACACCAGCTTGCGGTGCAGCTTTGCGCTTGATTCACAAGCTTTTGTGTGTATTTTACAAAAGCTTACGAGGATACTTAAGGGAAACAGTGGTTTTGTTTAGATTTACGAACTGCACTCTGAGAACTCTAATGCCAATGTCATATGCTTCCCTATCACAAGTTTATTATTAGCAGAGAACATTAGGGGGAAGTTTCACTAGTGAAATTTGTGCCGAAATGTCCATGCGTGACGTCAAAAGTTTCTAGATGTATTTTTCAGATTTTTGCAATTGGCTCGGTAATATTCTCTGAAACTTCGTATGCTAGATATACGCCACCGGCAGACGACAATGTCCTTAATTTTTATCACCTATAAGCTATGTAGAACCCAGTGAACACCATCGAAATTCACGACTTGATGTTGTTTGGCGATTCATTTTCTTTCCGTGGTTTTTCCCTTACCAAGCATCGTGTCGTGGTAAAAGTTGCGTTGTGACTTCATACTGTAAACGTATGCGAAAAAAAATTTCGCTCTTAAGTGTCCGTTCAACACCCAGAAAAAAAACCAACTAAAAGAGTGATGTAGAGCAGCTGACTAGCTCATAGTTTGCGAAGAAATATTTCGCTCTTTATTATCCCTTCAACACTAAAAAAAACTAACAAGAGTGATGTAGAGCACCTGACCAGCTCATCCACCTGGCTCAAAGAGAAATGAAAGTCAGTGTAGTTGTATTGTTAGGTGTCTCACATCTCAAGGCGTGTAATTCAAGGAGGATGGAGGATACGAAGTGTAACACAGAGGACAATGAATGCAACAGACACACATTACATGTACATGTAAACAAGCCCACGCACTGCTGTTTTCAAACAAGAAAAAGAAATATGCAATCTCACAAGTCTTCAGCACAGTGGTGCCTTGTGAGGCGAGGTGCGTACGTCTCAGCAGTACACGTGGAAACAATTAACCAATGTGTGCTCTGGTAAACAAGGCTTGCAGTCAAGATAACTGGGTTGTTAGCCACTAATTGCAATGGAAAAAATCACACGTCCCGTTTTTGTTTGGTACTCTCTTAAGAATATTTACTAACTGAATAGGAACAGCTAAATCAACCGCTAAACAAAGGACATCATCTTTTGTCAGCATCTATCAACAAACAAAAGAATAAATCGAAGTCGCTAAATAGGCGCTGCAAAATAACGGAAGTCAGCACGCTTTCTTCAGCCGTAAGTTGATGGTGCTGTAGCCAGCCGTCGCAGAGCGCAGGCCACGTGCTCGCGTTTTCCCTTTGATAAAGAGGGACAGTGTATAACTATGCTGACCATGACTGGTAACGTGAGAAGTGTGTCCTCACAAGCTCAAAGGCTACACATGGCTAAGCTTGCCCTCATATCCACAACTCGTTTGATGGACATGCGAGTTTCCCCATGGTAAACTAAAACTTGAAACAGGGCAAAACGTATTTGGCCTTGCTGTGTTTCTTCTCTTTGCGCAGGGGTAGAAGCTGTCAGGTTGTTAGTACTTCAAAGTGAGAAATCTACACTGCCACAAGCACTACGTCCCACTTCATCCTACTGTAAAGTGCCGAGAAATGAGCCCCTCTACGCTGAGAGATGATCAGGCATGATCTAGATGGAGGCCCTTGCTTGGTCTCGGAAACTAATTCAATATGAATTTGCCTTTATATAAAATGCACCCCTGTGTTTCTAATGAAATGCTGTATACAATACACACGCATTTACTGTTTTTACAGACTCGAGGAGAGTGCTTGTGTGAAATTTATGTGTTATGACAAGGGGGGAAAGATGTTCAACAAACCTTTAGACAATTTGTGACAACTAAGAATGCAGCCTCGAGGCTTCGCACTGTAAAAGTGTTTTAAAAAGTCTTACACGTATATAAGGACTCTGGGAACTTTGGTTCCATTTTGCAGTGGAGAACAGGTTGAAAATAATTGTGGGAGGGCAGGGGGTGCTTGCTCGGTCATTGACACATATTCGAGATCTCCTGTAAAGTAAGAAGGGGCGCATGCTCGGTATGTTACAGTGCCCGCACGCAATTAAAGTTTGAATAGAGGCATGAGCATGTGCTTGTTTTAATACCATTTCCAAGGCTGAACAAGAGCCCCATTGAATGTGACTGCCCGTTCAACCAAGGAACGCTTGCCAGCCATTGAGCTGCTCTATCTGCCAGTGTTCTCTTAACACTATCTTTTACTGCGCTATACTTCACAGAAATAATAGCACACCTATATTCATACTTTTGTGTTTCAAAAACGTTTGCTTAAATCCCTGGAGTCTCAACAAAGTGGACACTTATCACAGTTTCTTATGAGAGTTTCCGCTTTGGATTGCATCCTGAGTCACGCAGTGAATTTCATGCCTGCTCAACTTCCTCGCCACCACATTTACTTGGGATTGGGAAGTTAGGCTGCTGCTTGAATTTTACAGGAAAATGAAGGAGAAAGTGGGGTAATTCGCCATGTCTGTTAAAGGTAGGTGTACTTGCTGCCAAGTAACTCAAAGGAGGATTGGTGACAGTGGCGGAAAATAATATGCACTCCAGCCAAGTGCACAACGAGCTATGTCAGGAACATTATTGAAAAAAATCTACAAGTTAGACATTTTAAGAACTTATATTAAAACATTGTCTTGGCTTCATCTTCCCACATGTAGTCATTTTTATAGTTCTTTCATTTTTCCTGCATCAGAAACCTCAAGCTGAGCATTCTGTTGCTATTACTAGCGTGTATACTTGCAGGTGCTTATTTTCCTGCATGCAATCTTGAATAGGATATTTAGTAAAAGTTCTCAGTAACATTAATGATTATCTGATACCTCGTTTGACTTTAAGATGCACGTTTTTCTAGACTTGCACTAGTCTCTAATTGCAGAGAATTCATATTGATCTTTGAGGTGTGTAGTAAATAACAAACAACTTTATCAAGCTAGGTTAACTTAGCATTTTCGATGATATGTGGAACTTAACGTCTCAGAATCACAGTATAATTTCGAGAGACGCCTAACCTTGCATTTTCCTGTCAGTAACTTTTATTTAACATTTCTATTTTCCTGAACTATAACTTTTCTGGCAGTATAGCTGCATGACTGCCGCAAAATGACATAAAATTACTTTGCACAATGACGGTGAAGGAATTTTGATGCTGATTTGGGAAAGGCGTGTGTACGGGCCAACTTGAACACATAACTAATGTTTCAAACATCCTCTCATGCAGTAAATGTTCCCTGGTGAACTTGTCTTCTGGTTTGAAAAAGTGTGAAAAAAATGGTCGCAGCCATTGGAAACGCGGGAGACCTAAGGCGCGGTCGGCGAAAGCTTGGCCGGATTTCAAATAAAGTTGTTACAAACCAATGGCCATTGGGAAAGTCTTGAAAAACCACACTGCTATATAATGCTATAAAGTCTGTGAAAAAGCAGACATCCACATGAAAAAAAAATCGGGAGCAGGATTTCGCAAGCAGTGTGTATCTATGCTGGTTTATAGAAGATTTATTAAAATTAAGTTCCACAGTTTCATGACGCAAAACTAAAATCTGGTTATGATATGCACTGTTTGAAGTGAAAGCGTAATTATTTTAATCTCATAATCTCTCTTAGTGCATGGCACTAGCATTTTAGTACATATCGCAACCAATATAATGTGACTGCTGTGATTAGGAATCAGTCCAGTGATTTCATGCAGAACTGCACGCAGTGGCGGATCCAGAAGGGAGACAGTAGGGGGGATCTCCCCCCCCCCTCAAGCCTAACAGTACGCCCTCCCCCTCTCTTCAGTGCTTGCTGTCCACATGCTATCACTAATTAGGACAAATGAGTTGGATTACTTTGAGCATACAATAGTAGTGTTTATGCTATGATAGAGTTTTTGTGCGAGTAAAAAAAGAACACAAAGCAATGACCACGCCTCTCTCTGTGGTGTTACTTTTAGCGACTCCCCCTAAAATGAGTGACTGGATCCACCCCTGACTGCACGGCACCATTTCCTTCCACCCTAAGGGCAGAATAGAGATACAGACTTGTTTTCTTTTAATGCACTGCGTCATACTTAAGTAAAAACAGTCGCATTTACGCTGATTATTTTTAAAACAACATGAGGGGATCAAAAAAGCATGCAAATACAACCGATTTTATAGCTTCCTGTAAGAACAAACAGTATTGCTCATTGCTTTACAGTAGAATTGCTGAATAACGTCACTGCCCTAAACAATGGTTAAAAAACATTTTCGTGGTGAATGGAGCAGGTGACATCAACTAGCTGCTCTTGCATGCAGCATTTTGACTTAGATGACATGATCAACTTTCAAGATTCAGTTACACTGAGTAGTGTAAACATTCGCATGATGCAATTTCTTCCTTTAGATTGATTGCAGTATCACGAAGGCAATTTATTGGAAAGGTAAAAAGACAAACACCTAATACGAGAAGGCCAGTGCGAAAATCTAGTAAAAAACTGCAAAAATGAAAAGTGGGATTTTAAATAATGATGATTGGAATCTAAACAAAACTGGACACTCAAAAAACAAAAACACGATAAATAGACGAAAAGGGCTGGTCATGACAGCATCCAGGAGTTAGTCACTGTGTGCAAGATACAACTTGGCAACTCCAAATTGAAAAATAGTAAGCTTGCGTAACGTAGGTAAGGTGAAAAGCTTTATTGTGCTACGCGTTAATAGTCCGGGCTTCGCCCTGCTCCGAAGACGTCTGCCACGAGTCCTCGGGTCATGGCGGCGTCATCGGTCCGCTGGTGTGCCCACTGTTGATTATTCATTGTATCATGCAATCGAAGTCAAGTCTATCACTCTCGAGAAATTCACTGCCATCGTCATTGACGATAAGGCTCTCACTGGCGATCGGCCACGGTACCCACGGCTTTCCGTTCTTGAGGCTAGGTACAGTCCTGCAAGCAAACACAGCAGCCCGCTGGTATATCAGTTGAGAAGTGTCCAGTCATGCGACTTACGTTATCGCACTTTATGAATTTTTTGAGTTAGGAAGGCCCTATCAAAGCAGACTGAAGCGCAAGAAATTATGAAGACCTTTTGTTCTTTGCTATTTTGTTCAAATTCTGTCATCTTAAAGCCAACTTTTCTTATCTGCTGGAGGGGAAAGGGGGATGTTCATATAAAGGTTAGGGGTTAGCAATAAGTAGCGAAAATTATTTTTCATCAACAGTGCTAACGAATTAACTGTACTCGCTCAACGAATAATTTCGCTCGCTTGGCATTTTCACTTTTGTGTCAAATGCTTTAATTAAAGAAGTGATGCAAATCGACCCCCTACCTATCATTTTATTTCATACAGCATAGAGTTGTGGTAATTCATAAAAAAGACCAAAGGGAAGGTGGAAGCTTGCGATGAGAAATTTGTAAACTGGAGATGGAAGCTGGAGCCGACGTTTCGACAATTGGACTTGTCTTTTTTAGACAAGTCCAACTTGTCGAGTTGCATCTTTGAAGAATACAAGTCCTCTTGCCCAAATGTGGGCTCAAGCTTGCACCCACCATTACGGGTTGTGGTCATTGTCAGGAATTATTATGTCGGGGGCGCTTGCGAATGATAGATTGGAGAGAGAGACGCTGGAGAGGCGAGTGCGGGAAAACAAACAAACTTCATCATTCAAGACGGACAAGAACAGCACACAGAATTTGTGTTACAGCACTAAGCAGCCCAATGAAACTCAATAGGAATAAACACCTTAATAACAACCAATACCTTGATAATTCTGAATAACCATTTGTATACAGGGGCAAACCCAAACTGCCTGTGGCTCGGTCATAATCAATTGCTAGTCCTAGCCGCTAGCCTTAAGCCAATATGGCACCAACAATAGAATGTCCTTACAGCTTGTCACTTTGCGACTCGTTGCCTCTTGCTGTGTCGACGTCTCATCGAGTCCTCCATCGTTGACGGGCTGCTCTAATTTATTACGGACGCCGTCGGTTGCTCCTGCCGCACGAACACCTCGTCTTCGTCGCCGGTGTCCCGGTCCTCGTCGTAATATGAGGCTCACTTAGGCTCCGCCTAACTCGTCAATGGTGTCTTGACTGTGGTGCGGGCCGCATACGTTCTGCCTCGAAGAGGAGGAGCTGTAGTCCGCCCAGGAACTGCTGTGACAGGTCGCTGCGAGTCAGGGCAGCCTCACTCTATTCTTCCGATCTCGATGGCCACTCTCCGACCCTCTTCGCCGACAGCCTCAGAAACGGGCGTGTTTCTACTGCTTCCGTCGCTGTAGCGACGCTCGTTGCCCACATCTTTCCAGCTCGGCGTCCCAACACCCAGTGCCAACTCATCCTCGGGAACTTTTGAATTCGGCTCGGTTCTCATGCCACGAGCCTTTTTCTGGCCAATCTCTTGCGCCTACGTGCCTGGTGCGCCTTCCCTCGGGTGACTCCTCTCCTCGTGCACCGTCGCCGCGCTTCCACGTTTGGCACGCGCCTCGTGCCTTTCCTTTACTCATCACAGTCATGTGACTTTCTGTTATATTGGTGGACGACTACCCTCAAATCAAACCATTATGAGAGAGACGCCATTGCTCGCTTCACACTAATGCATCTTTTGCACAGCCCGTTTTATTTACAGCTCGGCCGATCCTGAGAATGACGTAGCTGGGCTGCTACGGTGAGATTCGGATCCCTCCGTTAAAGTACCCCGCGTGCGGCTGCGGTGATGACGCAGCCGTACGCGGGGTACTTTAACGGAGGGATCCGAGGCTTGGACTTCATAGGTATACATTTTTTAACATGTTATTCCTGCTCATCATTGACTGATGTTATACCGCACCTTTTTCAGTTATACCCTCCACCGAGGTAGTATACTGTTTTAGACATCAGCCAGCTAAAGCCGAAGTAGCCACAATTAGGCGAAATTAGCATGCATTAGCTCGCCCCTATGAAACATTAGTCCAAATTGGCGATGACTAGCCAACATTATCAAAAGGTTGATATAATTGATATGTGGAGTTTAACGCCCCAAAACCTCCATATAATTATGAGAGACGCCGTAGTGGAGGGCTGCGAAAATTTCAACCACCTGGGGTTATTCAACATGTGCCTAAATCTGAGCACACGGGCCTAAAGCATTTCCGCCTCCATCAAAAATGCAGCCGTCGCGGCCGGGACTCGATGCCGCGACCTCCGGGTCAGCAGTCGAGTACCTTAGCCACGAGACCACAACGGCGGAGTCATTAGCAAAAGACACAACTGAGTGACATTGGCAACCATCGGCATGTATTAGCAGCCATCGGCATGTATATTGAGCACTATCCGACAAGAAAGGGTTGCTACGTTATACTCGCTGGGTGTAACCTCCTTAGTTTTAGAATGGTTTAGCGAGCGTTGCGCCGCAGTGCCATGAATAGAATGAACTAGTATATACCATGAACTCGAGGTAGTTAAAGGTGGGTAGTAGATACGAAGCGCAAGCCGTAAGGTAGTCAAAGCCGAATTCTTCTGTCTGTCATTTCCCATACATTGAGCACTGTTTGACTGGAAAAGGTTGCTACGTCATACTCGCTGGGCGTAACGTCCTTAGTTTTAGAAAGGTTTAGCGAGCGTTGAGCCACAGTGCCATGAATACAGTGAACTAGCATATACCATGAACTCGAGGTGGTTAAATGTGGGAAGTAGACCCGAAGCGCAAGCCGTAAGAAAGTATGCGTGTGCTACCTCTGGTTTAGAACTTGGAATGTCCACTCGATGGCGGGGCTTCTATATGGGGAATATATGATGAAAAGATGCGAGATGGTGGTACTTGGAGTGCTGAATAGATGGACGAACGGACACACAGACAGATGCATGGATGGACTTTTAGCTCTCCTGGCAGTTTTGATAGTGGTATCAATACCCGATTTGGTATGCCATGCCATGACTGTATGATAAGCATAAGTGACTAGTCATAACATGACACTTATGACATGAATGTCATGAATGACATGATTTACATTTCTTGGTCTTGTAGCTCTTGCGGTGGTTTCGTTTACATGAGAAGCTGCAAAACTGGTATGATATGGCAATACTGGATGGCGAACATAAGCGACAGACCCTAACATGCAAATCATGACATGCGTGTCATGTACCAACATGACTACCAGACACACTTATTATGCCCTAGCTGCCGTTTCGCTAGCTTCACTTATACCGAATATTGTATTACTGGATGCCAATGAATCACAAAGGTATGTGACAGGTGCAAACATAATAATCTTCAGATACGTGTCATGCAACAACAAGAATATATGCTCCGCTTATGATGCGCTCGTGGCCGTTTCGCTAGCTTCACATATACCAAGTTTGGTACTGCGGGACGTGAATGGATGACGAATGTTTGTGACTGGTCGCAAACATGATAATCATGACATGCGTGTCATGTAACAATATGACTACATGCCACATCCACGATGCGCTCGCGGCCATTGCGCTAACTCTACATATGCTAAATTTTGTATTACATCATTTGAATGTATGGCAAAGGTACGTGACTGGTGCAAACATGATAATCATGAGATACGTGTCATGTAAGAACATGGCTAAATGCGACACTGAAGGCGCCAATACAATTTGACGTGACCAGGCGCACTTGCGCGCCGGCGTTCGTTTCGCCGCGTCACGCCGGCAATGCCACGCCAGGTGCCGGTCGGCCTGCCATATACACGCAGGCGCGCGCCGCGCTGCGTTGCTTCGACGCATGCGCGTTTGAGCGTACCCGGCGTCCCTCCATCACTAAGAGAGGCAAACTTAGTGCTCTCTCGGCAGAGCTGGGTAACGTACGTGATCGTAGGAGATCGTGGCCAAATGCCGCATTTTACATTTCGCGCAGGTTGCTGCCGGGCCCCGCCGATGGACGCTGGTCGCACCGGTCGCGCCTGGCGTTAGACTGTTCGCAATAGATGGATGGATGGATGGATGGATGGATGGATGGATATGGCTGTCCCCTTTAGATCGGGCGGTGGCTAGCGCCCCACAGCCGTAATACTTAATCAACAAAAAAACTAGATTTATTTTGTTTCCCGTAAATAGTGAGGTTGAGGACACGTACTTTAAAGTGAAGGGTTTAATTTTCACTCGTGCCTTGACTTTAGCCACCAATCAGATAACCTCCTTCTAGTTGGTTCTACCCGCTTAAAGTATATTTTGCCCTCACTGTCCCTATACCCCAGTGCTTTGAAAAACTCTGCGCCATCATCCTGAAATATAGAGTGAAGCCCTTTACAGAAAATTATCAAGTGTTCGGCAGTTTCTCCACACGCATTGCGTACCGTGTCTACCCCTTCATATTGGGCCCGATATGTCTTGGTTCGCAATACTCCCGTCCTGGCCTCAAACAGTAGAGAACTACCCCGAGTATTATCATAGATCCTTTCCTTGGCAATTTCCTGCCTAAAAGTTCGATAGATCTCTAGTGCGAACTTCCCAATCATGCCGATTCTCCACATATCGGTCTCAACTTCCTTCACCTTCTTCTTAACAGATAATTCTTTTTGGTTTGGCAACCTGCTTTTTTCCAAGTATTTACCAGTCAGTTTTCTGGCTAGCTTCCACCATTTTGTTTATAGACTGTCGCGCCACCTAGCGGAATTCAGGAGCGTCCTCTCGCGGATGATCAGCAGACAGACGCTACCAACGCTCCCCTGTTTGGTGGTGCTAGCCTCAGTGTTAACGCGTTAGCAAGAAACGAACACAAACCACTTTGCATGTTGGGTGCATCAGTGAGTATACCGGACCGTCCTGACACGATAAGTACGATTCGTTCTTGCGAGAGGCGTAGTTTTCGTAGTTTTCGTAAAAATACGTGGCAACTCGCGCTTTTGATTATAGCCCGCAGGGTACACATGTCAGCTTCGCGAGATTTTCTGCAGCCACATTGGATGATTAAATGTTATTGTCTTCAATTTGCAGTTTAAACTCACCTTGTTTTACATGCGTATAGCAATCATCAGTGCTTTTTCAGTGCAGGATTTTATAACATTTATTAAAATCGGAAAGTAGCGCATGCTCACGATTTGCGCTTCCGAACCTTGGCCTACACTGCGCCACTTGTTTTTCACGCTCATGGATAGATGGCAGCACACTGCAAGCAATTCCTTTCTTGCTTGGTATCGGAGCAAAATGTTTTCCATACTCCCAGATAAACGTGGTGAGTGACGCCGTGTTGGGGTTGTGCAATGAAGCGTGGTTGGTACTACCGAAGTCGTTCGGTGGAGAAAATTCCTCAGATTACTTTCAGCAGCGATGTTCAACGAAACCGCCTTGAAGTCGAGGAGTTTTTTCTGGACGTAGATGATTGTCAACGCGCTGAGAGTGACAGCGACGATGAACGATCAGCTGCTATAGCTCACGAGCAGCGTGTTGCACTTCCGCTCCCGTCGCGCGTTATTATTTTTTTTCACGCTCGTAAGCCACTTTTATTTTATTTATTGTATAATAAACTACCGCGAGCTCAAAATAAAAAAAAATGGCAGATCCCACGTACAGTGGAAATCCATAACACGCGAAGCACTAATGAAAAATGTTGATATGTCACTTTAAAATCAGCACAACATTACGAGGTGGAGGTAAATGACGCCGTACATGACTTCCGTGTCCTGATTATCATGTCTGGATGTGTCGGTTACGTTCGTCATCTCTTAACGTCCCGTGATACTGAATTTAGTATATGTAGAGCCAGCTAAACGGCCACGAGCACGCTATGAGTGTAGTATGTTGTCATGTTCTTACATGACACGCGTGTCACGATTATATTGTCTGCACCAGTCATTTATATCGTCATTCATTGATGTCACATAGCACCAAATTTGGTACATGTGGAGCTAGCGAAACGGTGGCGAGCGTGCTATGAGCGTAGTATGTTGTCACGTTCTTACATGACACGCGTGTCACGATTATCTTGCTTCCACCAGTCATATATTTCGTCATTCGTTGACGTCACGTAGCACCAAATTTGGTACATGTGGAGCTAAAAAAACGGCCGCGAGTGCATCATGAAGTACCCAATGAACTCCAACGTAGCGCTGACGCGCGCACGCTGGGCACAGCGACGCAACGTTTGCAAAACGCGAGCACTCTTAAGTCTGAAGCCCGGCGCGACCAGCGTCTGTCGGCACGGCCCACTGGCGACCGGCGCGAAATGCGGCATGCTGCATTTCGCGCCAATGCGTTACCCAGACAACAGTGCGTCTCCCTCTTTTCTTGGCGGAGGGACGCCGGACGAGCTGAAACGCGCATGCGTCAAACCAACGCCGCGTGGTACGCGCGTGCGAGTATATGGCAGGACCGGCGCCTGGCATGGCAGCGTCAGCGTGAAGCGACGAAATGAACGCCGGCGAACACGCGCAGCGCATCCCGTCGAAATGAATTGGCGCCTTGACTTTGCCATATAGTCATGTTCTCACATGACACGCATCTCATGATTATCATGTTTGCACCAGTCGCATACCTTCGTCATTCATTGGCGTTGATTTGATTGATTTGATTCATTTGTGCGGTTTAACGTCACAAAACCACCATATGATTATGAGAGACGCCATAGTGGAGGGCTCCGGAAATTTTGACCACTTGGGGTTCATTAACGTGCACCCAAATCTGAGCACATGGGCCTACAACATTTACGCCTCCACCGGAAATGCAGCCGCCGCAGCCGGGAATGGAACCCGCGACCTGCGGGTCAGCAGCCGAGTACCTTAGCCACTAGACCACCGCGGCGGGGCATTCATTGGCGTCACGTAATATCAAATTTGGCATATGCAAAGCTAGCGAAACGGCCGTGAGCGCATCATGAGCGTAGCATTTAGTCCTGTTGTTACATGACACCCATGTCATGTTAACCATGTTTGCACCAGTATCATACCTTTGTCATACTTTCACGTCCTGTAATACCAAATTTGGTATAAGTGAAGCTAGCAAAACGGCCGCCAGCGCATCACGAGCGTGGCTTGTAGTCATGTTGTTACGGGACACGCATGTCGTGATTATCAGGTTTGGAGTCTTTTTCCTATGTCGTTCATTCGCGTCACGTAATACCGAGTTTTGTACATGTGAAGCTAGCGAAACGGCCGCCAGCGCGTCATGAGCGTGGCATGTAGTCATGTTGCTACATGACACGCATCTCATGATTATCATGTTTGCACCAGTCAGATACGTTCGTCATCCATTCACGTACTGTAATATCAGATTTTGTGTATGTGACGCTAGTGAAACGGCCGTGAGCACATCATGAGCGTGGCATGTAGTCATGGTGTTACATGACACGCATGTCATGATTTTCATGTTAGGGTTTGTCAATTGTATTCGCCATGCAATCATGGCATACCATACCAGTTTTGCAAATGTCATGTGAACGAAACCACCGCAAGAGGTGCAGGACCATGAAATGTAAATCAAGACATTCATGGCATACATGTCGTAATTTTCAAGTTATGACTAGTCCTTATGCGCGTCATGGAATCATGTTATGTCATACCAAGCTTGGTATCGATACTATTATCGAAACGGCCAGGAAAGTTAATAGTCGTAGGTGGCTAGATAGATAGATAGATAGATAGATAGATAGATAGATAGATAGATAGATAGATAGATAGATAGATAGATAGATAGATAGATAGATAGATAGATAGATAGATAGATAGATAGATAGATAGATAGATAGATAGATAGATAGATAGATAGACTGAAAGTCGCCGAAGTAAGAAATGCTTCGCAATAAAAAACCTGTGTTCTTTTTGCGCATTGCATGTACCCCAATTACAGTGAATATTACAAAACGCCGTATGCCGCCAGTACGCTCGCGCTTGACCAGCGAAGCTAAATGGTTAGAATAATAAAATACACAGTTACGACTGAAGTCCACGCTAACTTCTGCACTTCACTCCGACCGCCGTTGTTGTTTGACAAACTTTCACAATTTTGACGTTGCAAAGCTTACGTGTGTATTCATTTCGATATCTTTGTTTCGATCGCGTTGATGGAGCCTGCAACATGCGAGTGCAGCGAATTGCGCACTGTTGGAATCTGGTCATGGCTTTGACACAGGCGCTACTTGATGGGAAGTTAAATGCTTGTGTTCTGTTGAAGAAGCTGCATGCTGCTTACAGTGCAAGTAATGACATCGGTGCGGTAAACATGCGGTCCTGTGCAGCCGTGACGGTGCGCTACTCGCTAGTGTCCTACTACTGTGGCAAGTTTCCCAGGCTGGCCCCGCATAAATTATCTTGGACTGCCGTTCAGTTCATACGTGAATTCTAGGTTGCGCAGTTTTTTGTAGAACGCACAAGATTACGAAAAGCATCGTTGATACACGGACGATCAGCTGACACAACCACGCTTTGCATACAACCACGCTTTCCAAATGAGCTATCAACGATTCAACAGCTCGAAAATAGTTTGAAATAGTTTGAAAAGTAATTTGGTCCCATATACATTTATTTGATGATCAAGGGTTCATCCAGTGAAAGCGGCACAGGGAGTACGTCCATGCGTCCTATCTTTGCCTTCGTGAATTCACGGGTTGATCATCCCTCCGCCGCCATCAGATTGCATGGGACGCCACCTATAGGCCGTGGGCCTTGCGAATAGAATGCTCTCGTTTTGCTAGCATAGCGTCGCTGCACCCAGCGTTCGCGCGCGTCAACGTATACGACGGAGTATATTGGGCTCCTCACCATGCGCTCGCGGCTGTTTCACAAGCTCCACATTTAACAATTTTGGTATCAGGTGACGTGAATAGATGACAAAAGTAAATGACACGTTCAAATATGATAATCATGACATGTAAGTCATGTACAACCTAATTTACCTTCGCCTCGTAAGGTTGTGCTGATTTTGGAGTGACATATATTAACCTTCCTCATTCGTCCTTCGCATATCATCGAGTCCCACCGCACGTGGGATCTGCCATTTTTTTTCCTTGCGTGTGCACAAGCCGGTTGTAACCACTCGTCACAATGTCACGCCGTGTGGTCACTGACAGACTCCAGCAAGAAGTGCGTTCACTGTTCACAGCATGAAAAAAACAATTTTGAAGAACTATACTACTTATAACCATGGTGTAACCGTGGTTATAACTGAATTAACTGCACGAATGTACGATGCGAGGTGCCATGGCTAGTGGTGTAAAATGTAGAACTGTACAACGCTGCACAACATCCCGCTTGCTCTTGTGTTGTACAGTTTATGTTCATATAGGTAACCGTTTATTCTACAACTCATTTCCTTCCATTTTGTTTCATTTGCATCTATTCACCGTAGCAAATAAACCCTAACATTTGCTTTTTTTCTGAAAGTTTTCTACCTTTAGGGGGCACTCTGGGAACATAAGCGAGGACGAAAGAGGAGGGTGTTGCTACCTTGAAAACTTGTTTTATCTAAGGATCTTAGGCGTAGTAATGCTCTGTGCAGAAGCTCCGCCCATGTAGCTTTGGCTGAGCTGCCACAGAAAGTTGTCGCCGAGTATAAATGATTGCACGGACACACGGACGGACAGGCCGATGGACAGGCGCATGGACGGACAGACAGATAAACGGACTAACGGACGGATGGATAGACAAACAGATGGATGGATGGAGGGACGGACAGACAGACAGACGCACGGACGGACGCACTGATGGACGCATCGACAGAAGCACGGATGGACAGACGCTTCGCCACACTCTTCATCATTCACTTCGTGGATATTCTGTGATTTTTTTCCCATAGTTCCGTGAAGCTACGGCGGCCTCCCAAAGCGCGAGCTTTGTAAGCCATTCGTGTTGTTTTAGTGTAGACGTCAGTGATTTGGACCAGGTGGGGTATGCTGACTGGAGGGGGTCTACGATAAGTAGAGAGGTGCGGAACGTCGTCTAGTCTGGTACACGGGTCTGTGTTAGTCGGAGTTTTGAGGGAGGCATGAAGGCGGTTGCGTTTACTACACAATCATCACTACCGAAAGTGTCTTTTGTGTTTAGCCAGCCGTCATGGCGTATGTTGCATGTGAGTGTGAGGCCTGGGCAAGTATATCCTTGAACAGAGTTGTCTACACGCGTTGGTCTGGCGGGATCTGTTTGGAGGATGAGTCCAAGTGTTGAAAGCAGTTCCTCAACTTTCCTTCCACGCTTTCCTCTCGCAGGTAACCTCATAGCCTCCTCGTGGCATTGAAGTCGCCGACGATCAGAAGAGGGTCCATTTCTGCAACCTGCATAGCTTGTGTGAAAGTTACGTGTATATATAGCTTATGTTTTGCCCACAAACGCCGCATCTTTCGTTGACCGGGTAGGAACACATGTCCACCCGGCGCCCCAGTGCGCCACAGTGGTAGCACGCTGGCACTTTCTTCCTTTACTCCATGACGGTAGTCAGTTCTGCGTTGTTGTCGACGAAACGGGGAAAGTTTTTTTCATCCAACGTCAACACAGCTACATTGTAGTTCCCGAGCTTGCGCGCATAGACTAGTTCACCACCACGCCAGTGCACATTATGTTTCAGGAAAGCATTCATTTCAAGGTTATGAACAGTAATCGCGCCACGACACACGTCACTAGTGAGCTTGATGGGACTGCAAAGTGGCAGCGGTCCTTAGCTGATGTTGATTTGAAAGTCCGAAAGCAGTTTATGATCCACCTAGTTATTCTACGTGCCCCAGACGAGGATGTTTTGGTCCCGAATGGGAGAAATGGTGAGTGCAGACACTCCTCCTGCGTTCTTTTAGCGACGAAGCCGACCATCGACGAGTTGATAATGTCAGCTTGCTCGGTCGAAATGGTGGATAGGCTGTCATCTGGTTGATTTGTCGGGATAGATGACAATGACAGAGTCGTAGGGTTGCAGCTGCGTTGTGTCTGCGTCGTGCCGACCGGTGTCTCCGCATCCGGCAGTGGGAGAGCCGGAGCCGTAAGGCCTAGCTCAGTCACTACGTCGTGATGCAAAGACTTGCTCGAAATGGCCGAAAATTGGGCTCATTTGGGTAAGATCGGTGCCTCAAGGATCTTGATGACTTTTGTATATGCAGTCGCACAACTTTTGGAGTACCCGCACCGAAGTTTGCATGGTTCCCGCGCTGAAGCTCAGCAATATATCTCCACACATCTAAAAAATGGCAGCCTATCCACAGAGTGAATGATGGAGAGTGGAGCGAAGCGTCCGTCCGTCCATGCGTCCGTCTGTGTGACCTTCCGCACGTCCATCCACCCGTCCATGCGTGCGCCTGTTCATGTGTCCACACGTCCATCTGTTCTTTCATCCCTGCGTTCGTCCATGCATCCGCCCCTGCGTCCGTACATCCGTCCATCCGTCCATGCAGCCATCCATGCGCCCGTCCACGCATCTGCCTGTGTGTCCGTTCGTCCATCTAGTCAACACTCCAAGTACCACCACCTCGCATCTTTTGACCATATATTCCCCATATAGAAGCACCGCTATCCAGCTGACATTCCAAGGACTGAACGAGAGCATGCACACGCACACTTTCTTGCCGCTTGCGCTTCGTGTCTACTTCCCACCTTTAACCACCTCGAGTTCATGATATATACTAGTTCACTGTATTCATGGCACTGTGGCCCAATGCTCGCTAAATCTTTCTAAAACCAAGGAGGTTATGCCCAGCGAGTATAACGTAGCAGCCCTTTCTTGCCAGATAGTGCTCAATGTACATGCCAATGGCTGCTAAGGGGGAATGAGAGACAGGATAATTCGGATTTTAGTTAACGCGCCCGCTGCGAATTTTTTATTGTTCAACAACGCACAGAAGAAATCACCTTGGAGGTCAAAATGTAAAACTGGTTACACACTACGACTACTACTACGACTACGAGGGACGAATGGGTGCTGCTATAAGGAGCTTCGCCCCTAAAATGGGTCGCAAGGGTATGCGAGGTTCGACCATAAGTGGCCAGGGTGGTGTTCTCCCCCGACCCCTTTCCTCCATTGCCGCGTCTGTGACGTGGGCTTCCCGCGGCCTTCCTGCCAACTCATCACTGACAAATTATCACCCTCCCACCTATCTAGCCAATGCAATGAAGCCAAGACTAAGCTTTGGGGACATGTGCACCTGGGGCTTTCTCTCGCTAGCCCAAATGGCTCCCTGCCGTATTTGAATGAGAATTGGGAGAAAAAAATTACCAGCTAAGAAGCATAGTTCCTTGTTCTATGCAGTAGATTTCCAATAAAAATATTGCTAAATTGGAGTAGCAGAGCGAAAATATTTAGTCGGTGGGATTATTTAAAACTCTACAGTACGTAAATAAAGTTGTTTCTTTCGCTCTCTTCCGGTACGACTCGGTGATTTTGTTATATGAACGTTGTTCAAGTATTTGTGGAATGCTTGCGTTTTTTGAACGGTATCACAATTTTACTACGTTTCAATACATCTCGCTATATCATTATAGACCTTGCAGTAGAAATATTACAACATTCTGCCTCACATTACCCGTGAGATAAGAATCTTGCGACGTCATCGATGCCCAGCAGTGGCTCGAAGAGCGGTCGGTCGCCTCCGTTGACGACGTAGTGGTAGCCTCTGTCCGTGGCTTGTCGAGCAATCGTCCGTGTAGCGCAACCGGACATTATCAAGCTGAGGTTGCCCAATAGCTGTGCATCGCTGTTGGTGCTCAACCGTTTCAAGAGAGTATCCAGGGTGAAGGGATCGCGTCCTATAATGTACTCGACCGTGTAGACGCGCAGCGCTGTGGCTGTATCGCCATTACCGCTTGCGTTCGCCCGAGGCTTCACATATTCTTCCAAGAATGCTTTAATCTGCGAAGTTGCAAGAAAAAGAAGAGCGCATTAGAAGCTTGCAAATAATTTTAAGACGACTTATCTCGACCAACAATTCCTTAGTGGATTTTATAGAAGTCAACACACCTGATCATGCATGCATCCTTAGCGATAGCTGATGACGATTTAGCAGTAGCTTCTTCTTTGTCGTTTTTATCAGGGATGCTGTGTGTGATTTATCGGTGGAATTTTTCGTGCCCACTTACAAGAACGCCCCAAAGTACAGTGGAAGAACAAATGTGCAAAAATGGTGAAGTAAAAGCTTGTTCATGTGTGCGCTTCCATGTTGCCAATCAATTTTTGGAAAAGATCCAACGTCACTCTCAAAATTACTCCCACTTTTCCTACACAACGTCTTTTATTACGCTACATTGCACCCCACACCTGAAAAACGCAGAGTGTAACAATAATAATACATCGTTGTACGACATGCGTATGTGTAACAATATTAACTGATATACAATTACGCTAAGAAAAATATGGGGGATGGTATTAGAAGTAATTCTAACGTAATTGTGAAAAAAGAAAAGTGGACGAAAAGATAACTTGCCGTGGGCAAAGAACAAACCTGCGACATTCCAATAACTTATCCGATTCTCTATAAACTTAGCTACCAGGGTGGCTATCCGCCCATTAACTTTATGGAGTTTGTGTTTAAGGAGTACGTGACAGCTTTCGTCAGCGCTGCGTGTTTCCATTGAGGTGAGTGTGGGACCCTCATTATTTTGCTTGTTGGCGTCACGTAGCGCGTGATATTATTACAAGCTGGCAGCAGACCAAGGTGTTTCGAACAATGCATCTGCGCTTCAAAGTGGGATTTGAATATTTCTCTACAGTACTGTGAAATACGAAGTTAGGAAGGAGACTCGAAACAAAGTAGATAATACAAGTGCAACAATGTAGTTGAAAAACATTGCGCTTGTAGTGTTTACTAGGCAGACCGATTTTTCTGGCCCCAGCCCAGCCCGGCCCAAAAACTTCTTGTCAGGCCCACATGAGCCCGGCCTGGTGTTTTGAAATGTGCTCCGTACCCGGCCCGTTTGGTCTCGGCGGTCTCGGCGCGACCTGGCCCGGCCCGTTTCAGCCAGCTTTGTCTTGGACATAAACGAGGCACCAGCCACTCCTCGGTTGTTGTGAAGGAATCTTCCTCACACAAAAAATATTCTAGTGAGTGTTTTGGAACTTCTTTGCGTGTCACAGCTTGATCTGGTGCACTTTGTGTACTTTCGATTATTTACGCCCGAAACATAATTTCCAAACAATTGCAAGGTAATATACATTAGATTTTCAGTCATAGCTGACTGTCTCATGTACGCAGTGCTAACCAAACAACCTTACTCTTTGCCTTCCAAAAACCACTACGAAATATATTCACAAAATGTGAAGGAATTTTATTGATTGATTTGATTGATATGTAGAGTTCAACGTCCCAAAACCACCATATTATTATGAGAGACACCACAGTGGAACATAAGATGAGAGAAATGACAGACACCAGTAGTCGGAGTCTACATAAATTGCACGTGAGCCGTGGCTGCCGAGTAAAAGTAACACGTCTCCTGCAAACGTGATGTATCACGGCTTTTCGCGCAACTTACACTTGGACGAGAAGAGACAGACACCACGGGCACAACGCCATACAATAAAAAATCAAAGCATGTCCACGGAGTGAATGATGATGAGTAGGGCAAAACGTTCATCTGTCCGTGTGTTCGTCCATACGTTCGTTGGTCCGTCTGTCCATGATTGCGTGCTTTCGTCCGTCCTCCCGTGCATCTATCCGTGCGTCCGTTCATCCTTCTATCCGTGCGTGCGTGCTTGCGTGAGTTTATCTGTCTGTCTGTTCATCCATGCGTCCGTCCGTCCCATTACACACAGTTGTATTGCTCTAACATTATCTCGGAAATACGTCGAGAAATAATGAAGAAGCAGCGTCATCTATTATACTATTCAGGAGAGTCTGTGGGTTACGCCTGAAGCAGGACAAGGTTAAACTAAGAGGATCTTCGCCCCTAAAGAACATGTTGTAGCTGTTTCTGGGAGGAATACGCCTTGCTGGGCAGCGTTACAAAATTTAAAGCTGTCGTGTTGGCTCCTCGACTGTCTCCAAGATATACTATGTATGCGAGCTCAAGAAAAGCAGGTTATTTTCCCTACCCTTCTTTCCTAGTTGCCGTCACAGCAGATCATAATCTGACAATACGAGCTAGAACCTTTAGCAAGCATGCCACCGTCTTCGTTTTAAAGTCGCAGCACCTTAGGGTGTGGGTTGTTCCCTCCTCGGAAGTAAGGGTAGTAGTAGCAGTGGAAGTACCAGTAGTATTTAGCCACCCAGTAGTCGTATTTGGCCACCTCTAGTTTTTGAACTGCTCAGTAGGTCACATATTGTGTGCACATGTCCTTAGAAATATCAGTAGATGGCGTTAGTGGTTTTCTTATAGTTCACGATGTCGTGTAGTTGAGAAACACACACACAGACACACAGACAGAAGGACGGACGGATGGACGGATGATTTCGTATAGCTTGCGGGTGGACATACAGACAACCAAACAGACAAATAGATGCTTCGCCCCACTTATCATATTCACTCCGTGTATATGCTGCGATTTTTTTCCCTGAAATCGCCTATCGCATCGTCTTCTTGTGACGGCCTTCGATCTTTGAAAGAGTGATGTCTTTATGGCAAGATCTCTCTGTGGCTATCATTGGCGCTCAGCACAGTGCTGTGTACAACATGGCGTGCGTTCGAACAGTCCGAGAACCAACACCCTTATGCCCCACTACCTTACTTCGTCTTTTCTGTCCGTGTCGCGCGCAATTTTTTCAATCTTCATCCCGATAATTTCAATATCCTTTCTCTAATATTATCCGGAGGCAGGCTTTTACACTCCGTGTCAACCTTCCACTAATCTTCCCAAAAATTAATAACGCTCATCTACAACTTTGAAATGATTTGCATGAGTGTAGGTAAGTCCTAAAACAATGTATCTTTAGTGTGCGGCTGTCTCAAAAGCCTCCACTTCAGTTAACGACAATCTGTCTTGAGCGTTACTTCTTTGCGGGAATATGAAACTCTGAGATACAAGAACCGAAAGTCTTCAGAGATATGTTAGCCGCAATGCCACTTCAAATATGTACACTGCGCAAACCTGCACATGTTTAATCATGATAATACGCCCTTTCACACTAAAGTCTCCCCCGCAGCCATAGGCACAGACACTGTATACACCGTCGACTTGAAGCAGCTTCGATGAAGACACACTGTCTTTTGGAAAGATGTTGTAGCCGTAAAGCAAGGAAAACCGTATGGATTTCGAAAGAAAAGCATCTTAGTTGGCGAAGAATTCGTCCTGGTCCGCGATCAGGACGGGGTCATTCTGGTCCGGTGTCATAATCACAGACCAGAGAGAATTTTTCGGCTACTAGGAGGCTTTTCTTTCTCAGAAATAAGTACGGATTTCCTGGTAACTTCATGCTACAAACTGGTGGTTGTCTTCTTTCCATTTCTTGATCCTTCGAACATCTTACGGGTTTCCGCAGAACTCATTTGCATTAGCTGTTGGTGAGCATTAGCTGTTGGCAAAATCGGGCCCATACATCACAATTTATGCACACTTGTTCACACCTTAGTGACCAGAACCATTGACATAGCTCAGCGAGACTGCCATGAAGGCCACTATGATGACGGCATCTATGCAGGTCACTCAAATTGAGGTGTGAATAATGCTGATATGGTGGCAGCTATTCAGCCCAGTTGTCGTCTTCGGAAGTTGCCGCGTTGTTGAAGGTAGCGCTGACGCCAAGAGTGCCTTTGTCTGCAGCGCCCTCTTGAGGAATACTCTTCTGCTCCGTTCAAAGATGCGACCAACACAACCGGGGTTATTGTGGTACATGTCTTGCGCATTACTTCTGACATTTCATCACTGTCGATCTTACCCTCATGTCCCTTTCAGATGAGAAGAAGCTTAAAGTGGAGCTCAATCCTGTGCGGGGCGTCACCACGCTTATGGCACATGCGCGTCCATTCCCCCTCTCTCGCCTCGCAACGCCGAAGCAGGCACCGTCTGTTTGTTGAGTAAAAAAAACCGACTGATCACGCTGTGCAACCGTCCACTGGCCACATCGTACATATAGGCACTGAATTTTGACCTTCAAGGTAATACCGGTGGGAGGTTTCTTCTCTGTGCACTGTTAACAAGAAATGTTCGCAGAGTGCGCGTTATCTAAAGGCGGACTGCGGGTCTATGTGTCATTCGGATTCTTCTGTCTTTCATTGCGCATTGGCGGTGATTAGCATGTTCGAGTAGTAAACAGCCGTCCACGACTGCGTGCTTTGCGTCTCCCCAGATTCTCTCTTGCACAACGCCACGCTGACCTTAGCGTCAACGTCACCTCCAGTGTGAGCGATAGCCCCACTGCTTCTGATTTTCACACGGCTTCCTTTAGCCGGACTTAATGGAATGATTTTTTCATGGGTGGCACAATATTGAACTGTTCCTTTCATCAAAGAAATGACAACACTGCCATGACCCTTCGCTGATGTCATTGGTAGCGCAACTTCTTCATGACTTTTTCGAAAATCGATGGCTTCATTGAACCCTCTTATATAGATGCCCTGCTGCGAGAATATCTTCCCGGCAATACCACTGGTATTAGGCTCGTAAACCAATTGTGACAAGAGGAATACTCCTTTCATTAACATCTCTGTGCAGGGCGCAGTTATGACTGCTGGCATAATGTACAACTTGCTCCTTGACTGCTTATGGTCCTTGCAGAGTCGAATGGTGATTAACGCTCTGTTTTCTGACACCCAATGTATTCCGCTGTTATTTGGCATTACTACTCACAATCGGTTTGATCTAATTAGAAGACCTACACAGGGTTCGCAGGTTGCACTTTGGAAAACAGCTGAGACAGCCAATGATTGACCTTCTCCAATGATAACTTCTTGAAAACTATTCGCCTTTGAAGAATAAATGATGTCGCCGCACAGGATAGCAATGACAAAAACTTTTATCTGCACTAAATATGACAGTAATTACAGAAATAAAACAAGTAACCTTTTAATTACTGGAATCAGCCGGCCTGGTTAAATGCGCTAATTAAAATATTACTAAGAATACCATGTTCGATTGATCGATTTGTGGGGTTTAACATCCCAAAACCACCACATGATTATGAGCGACGCCGTAGTGAAGGGCTCCGGAAATTTTGACCACATGGGGTTCATTAACGTGCACCCAAATCTGAGCACACGGGCCTACGACATTTCCGCCTTCATCGGAAATGCAGCCGCCGCAGTCGGGATTTGCACCCGCGACCTGCGGGTCAGCAGCCGAGTACCTTAGCCACTACAGCACCGCGGCGGGGCTACGAATAGCATGTAGCCACATCAAAATTTAAAGAAGGCGGTCACTGGTAAGCACTGCAGAGTGATGAAATCTGGGTGATTTAGGTAGCGAAACCAAAACCGGCGCACCAGGCAGCCCACGTGCTATTCACTTCGAAAACACTTTCGATGATAAGTTAACAGTTTTAGATTGTGTGAAAAGTTAACTCTATTTATTTCTGTCATAAATATTATTTGTACACATTTCAAGATGCTTTCTGCCAAGGTAAAGGGAATGTCGCAGGTAGCATGCGGATGTTTCCTTTCTGTAATTTTTTTATGCACCCGGTATAAGAGACCCGGGCCTAATAGGGGCTTGCCCTAGGCCCGGGCCTACCCAAGCGCGAAGCTCAAGGACACAAGCCCGGCCCGTGCCTGATTCAACCTGCCTTGCCCGGCCCGTCCAACGAGCCGGGTTGGGCCCGGGCTTTCGGGACACGCGGGCCTGTGTAGTGCTCTAGTGTATACTTCGTATCGTGACTCCTCACTAACTTCGTATTTCGCAGTAACTGTAGGGCAGTATTTTATTCATGCAAATTCAACTAGCCCAATGCCTCACTTTGCTTACATTTCAAAACAAAGTTAATCTTATTGGGATTGGTCTAACTATTTTTCTGTAAGGGGGCTTTCCCTGTTCAGTGTTACGATGAATACTACTTATGCCACGAAACGAAGAATGCTGCCTTGCAGGCAAGCTTGTCGAGCAAACATCGCTAATGTGCACCACGATAGTGGTGCCATCGTCGATGCTTAGCGGGGAATTCTGCACAATAGCTTGAACGTAAGTAGGCATGACTGCAAACCAAGGCCTTTGATACCAAACTAGCCTCTACCGTGCCACCTCTAAGTCGCAGTCTCTATCGCTGCGCTACCCAGCTGCCTTCCCAGCGTGAAAGGGCCCAATTTAGTGTCACTCTTTTCCACCACATGCCACCTCAATGGGTTACTGAGAAGTATCTTTCCGCACAACATATGTTGTAAACAGCACATAGTTGTTTTATCTGCGAAGTACCTTATGCGTCCGGCTAGTCATTCATTCGTGTGGTATTTGAAGTGGTCACTTTCACAGCAAAGGACTAAACAGACGCTACAGCAAGGCTAACAATTCTCAAACACGGGTTAAATTGAACGAACGAGACCGAAAATATTATAAAAAATTGTCATGAAGTAATCACATCAACTGACCTAATTTCGCTAAAGCGTTTTGAATTCTTGGGGCGCAGGAGAGAGCGCCACCACCACTCTGAGCGAACGAATACCCCTGCGTCGGGGCTGCTTCGGTGCGTAAATAAGCCTGATGGCAGAAACAATCCGACAGAAAACGTTCCCTCGGTGTCCTACCCACTTCAGCGCGTGTATTGTCACCTCGGCAGTGCGCTGACCCCGTGAACAGGGCACGCACTCGCGCTGTTTCTTACTGCCGAACTGTCGCACTCTCCGTCACCTCGCACCATGAAAGAATTGGCAACCACTCCAGAGTACTCTTACCTTCGGCCGGGCAGCCTGAAGGCCGTGTGTTTTCAACGTCGAATCGAACGCATGCGGTTTCCGAGAGAGGCCCGGGAAGCATGCGAACGCGGCCTCACGGAGCAGCAACAACAGCTCCTTCTTCCTTCCGTTTTACAAAAAGAGGAGCAACAGCTAAAGGCCATGTTGCCGGACAAAGGCTCTTACTCCTTTGGGCATACGGCATGCATGCGAATTGTTTTGATGCATGTAAACAATCAACCATTAGCATGTACATAACTAAATGCAAACTAAGCAAATACAGTTTCACGTCGTACAAATACCTTCAGACAACAAAAACGTTTACAAATACTTTAAAAAACGATACAATGAAACACTTTGTTTAAAATAAAAATAACATGGCAACACTTCATGAAAAGAGACATATAATGCAAAACACTTCACGGAAAGAAAAACACATCACTCACACATGTACCTCAATGTAATAAATAATGATTGAGACTGTACTAAGAAAAACAGTGAAAAAAGACATGTAGAAACGGTGTACAAAATGTAATTGATAAGTTATCGTAGAGTGTAACAGAAAGATTTTCTTTACATATTGTTTGAAACGGGGTGCGTAAAAGCCTATGTTATTCCTCCCATATTTATTAGCCGGGGTATTTGATATTGTAGGTCCTGGCGTCCGTAGTTTGTTGCTTGGTGGCGTAACTGAAACCGTAGAGACTAAATTGGTATGCTACTAATATGGAGTCTCTGCTCCATGCTAATACGAAGTCTTTCAAGCAGGATACCGTGTCGACAATCGGAGAATGGTTGCAAGGAAAGATAAAGGAAGGAATCATGGCTGCCCTGAGTCACACGTGTCTGTGTCAGTCCCTTCAACTGCGCTTGACCTCGGCGACCCGGCTTCGACGGCGCCTACTTCCCCACTCGGACGAAGACGAAATGGGCCTGTCAATGGCCTCGCACAGGCGGGTACGTGACAAAGACGCACCGGAATGCCCGCGGAAATGGATGCAAGCCGGTGCGACACCAGCACTTCCACTGAACATGAACCCTCCGCTGTCCGCCAATGAAAGTAGAACAAAACATCCCCGACAGTGAAGGAAGCGCTTCGAAGGCTCCCATCACCGTTGTTCGCATGCCAGCGAGGGGGCAAAAGAACCAGAAGCGAAAGACTTGGAGGAAGCGCCAGCTTCACCAATTGGTGTACTGCTGACTCAAGGGCCCTTCAGAGTCCAGGCCTCGCAACATCGCGGGCGTCATGCCGCGCCCTAGCCTGAGCCCTCCGCCTGTTGGAGATGACTTCAGAATAGTCGGCTATGAGACAGCAAGCGGAGAGCAAGATCATTGGAGGCTGCAGTGGCGGTAACTGCGGTGTACCATCCCTCCAGTCCCTGGCGGCTCCTTCACGGGAAATCCACGCCTGACACTGCTGGCGCCACTTGCTAAGCGGCCCGGTGTAATAGTGGTGCGCACGAGCCACTGTGGAGACATCGTGGCCTGGTCGCATCGACGGCGGCGTGCTTGTCGGAGCTCCTGACAGTCGATGAGCTGAATGGCGTTCCCGTCGGGAAACCTGTGGATTGTCGCATCAGAGTCGGCTCCCTTGACGGTGTGAACAGCGACCTCAGAGACTCGTATGTGATGGTGGACTTCTTTACGATGGTTCTAGATGGTCGGTCAATGCCGCAATAAGCGAGGAGTCCTGCGAGGTGCGCTCCTACGCTGCTGCGGTCGAGGGACGGTGTAAGAAAGGTCAAGGCATCTCTTCTTCGAAGTACCATTGTGGGTACGTCAGCGCCGTGTCGATCGCTCCTGCCTCCACTGAGTCCCTCCATGGACGATTCAACCTCCTGCCCCACCCGCTGAGCCTGCATAGAACCCGTGGGACGCCTTAATCACCACCCTGCTCGCAGCGCTGTGCATGGTTGCTCATTCACGACCGCCGCACCACCCGATGCGCGCTGTGCATCTAAGAGCAGTAAGCGGACAGTCCAGTCCTTTCGAGCCTAAGTGAGTGCCCCGTTATTAGGGCAAAAGCGCCACCCCTCCCCCCCCATTCAGGTGCCCTCCCCTAGACTATCGTTTAGCACTGGCTATTCTTTTGGCAGCAGCTACTACTTATGTCGAGCCGGCGGTGCCCTGATCGTTCCTCTTATTTCACCTAACTAGTTTTTACTCTTCCTTGCTTTTATCCCCCTTCTTTTATCCCCTACAAGGCACTGCGCCATGTCGCCTAATGACGGGCAGAAATTAGGCCCATTTTTTTCTTCTTCGAGAACCACGCATTCGACAGAACGCAGTGCAGACGACGCGCACATAAACTGCCGTAACAAGCAGGCAGTCTATATAGCGTAGCAAAATGCAGAGTATGTGTCGCACATCGACTGTATGAATCTGCCTCACAAGAAGATGCTACTCGTGCCGGGGAAACTACACCTCAAATATTGGTGTTATAGGCGCTTTCGTGAACGGAGCAGTGGGAATTCCACGAACGGGTGCCACTTCATTTGGTTTCGAAGCACGGCAGCTTCTGAACATTTCTTGTCAAGTCAATCTCAGGCGTACGGTTATCCTATATTCTGTGTGGACTTACATTTTTGAAGCATAATTTAGTGTTTAAACTCCAGCAGTGCGGAGCCCGTAGCGCATATGCATCCTCTGAGCTGAATTAACACAAAAACAAGAAATCTTTGTAGTTAAAAAAGAAGCTGGTAGTGCCCCTTTTGAGGAGTCTGTGCTAGGAGGTGAGCTCAACATCGGACAGTAGGCTGTTCGAACAAAGCTCTTTGTTTCTTTCTAATAAAGTTTTATTATAAGCCCCGTCGGGTTTCTTATTTTGACTCAATAATGTTAATTACTTTTTTCCAGGCATTCTGAATCTTGGTAGGCCGAATAGGTTCAGATTTATTTTCGCTAGTTGACGGTACAATAGAATAGTTAGCGGTGACTGAATAGTGTATGTATAACTGACGCAAAAGAGAAACATAATATATTGCGCAAGTTTTTTTTATATTTCAGCCACGTATTGTTGTTGTACAATTGGTTCGCAGAGCGACAATTAGTAAAAGCTCTGCAACTGGATCATTGTCGCATCCACACTTTCGGTTTCTTGGACGAAGTGAAAAACAGTTCGGCAGCCAGCACTGACATTGCACTGTGCCATGTAAGGGGGCTGCTGTGGCTGTCGCGAGAATATGAACATACTACACTCTTTCGAACCACGGTGTTCGTGTGGGGAATCACGTAGACTGTCAAACGAACCGACAATTAGGTCATAAGAAAAACGAATCTTGAATATTGTTTCGCAGCAATACCACCAGCACTTTATTTTTTAGGGGCGAAGCTCCTCCAGGCATGGGTCTGTTCATTCCTTGTATGCATGTATATAGTAATACGCAGCCACTGGTGGCACATACTCACTATAGAGCGGGTATGTGCCACAGGGGATGCGAGATGGAAGATGGTGGGACTTGGAGTGTTCACTATATGGACGCACTGACAGACGTACAGACAGACAGAGAAGCAGGACGGATGGACGAATGGATAGAAGCGTGGACGCACGGATTGGTGGACGCACGCACACACGAACAGACAGACAGACACAGACAGGCAGATGAATGGATGAATGGATGGACGGACGGACGGATAGACTCATGGACGGACGGATGTCAGTAAACGCCATTACGCTGCTGTCCAGGTCAGTCGCAACGTGATCAGGAGGATCTGCCGGATGATGAGAAAGACAGTCTGCATCCTTGTGCAAACGGCCAGACTTGTAGCTGACGCTAAACGAAAATTCCTGGAGCCTCTGAGCCCAGCGACCCTGACGTCCAGTCGGGTCCTTCAGAGAAGTCAGCCAGCAGAGGGTGTGGTGGTCCGTAATGACTGAGAATATGCGACCATATAAATATGGCCTGAACTTGGCGACAGCCCAAACTAAAGCTAAACACTCTCTCTCGGTAATGGAATAATTCTTCTCAGGAGGAAAAAGCAGGCGACTGACGTAAGCTATTACGCACTGTCTGCCGTGGTGCCGCTGAGTGAGAACTGCGCCAATACCGTGGCCACTGGCGTTAGTGCGAACTTCTGTGGCAGCAGGATTAAAGTGGGCAAGTATGGGGGGGTAGTTAAGTAGCCGATAAGAGTGGTGAACGCTTGAGCCTGCTCAGGGCCCCATGAGAATGTGGTATCCTTTTTCAGCAAATCTGTTAGTGGCCTGCCAACGTCGGCGAAGTTTTTCACAAAACAACGAAAGTAGGAACATAAGCCGATGAAGCTCCGGACATCGGATGTAGAAGAGGGACGGAAGGCTACGGACGGCATGGATATTTTCAGGATCTGGTTGTACGCCATCGGTGTTTATTTACAATATGGCCCAGAAGGGTAATCTGATGGCGGCCAAATTCATATTTCTTGGAGTTTAGTTGCAGCCCAGCTGTTCTGAAGACTGCGAGAATACCGAAAACGGGTCAGGTGGCTATCGAAAGTAAATGAAAAGACTATCACATCGTTTAGGTAACAGAGACAAGTAGACCATTTATAACTACGCAATAGAGAGTCCATCATTCGTTCGGATGTGGCAGAGGCGTTACATCGTTCAAAAGGCATCACCTTAAACTGGTATAAACCATTCGGTGTAATAAGGCCGTCTTCTCGCGGTCCATCTCATCGACACCAATCTGCCAGTAGCGGGACCGAAGATAATAGACGAGAAGTATGTAGCGCCATGAAGGCAGTCCAACGCTTCATCGATGCGTGGTAGCCGGTATACGTCTTGTCGTGTGATCTTGTTAAGGTGGCGATAGTCAACGCAGAAGCATCAGGTACCATTCTTTTTCCTCCCAAGGACAACAGGGGAAGCCCAAGGACTACTTGATGGTTCTATGACACCTTTGTTGAGCATTTTGTGAACTTCTGCTTGGATAACTCTGCGCTCAGTGTGGGAGACACGATAGGGGCGTCGGCGAATGGGACTGGCGTCACCAGTGTTTATACGGTGCTGAAGGGTGGATGTTTGCCCTAGAGGTCTGTCATCGAAATAAAAAATGTCGGTATACGACGCGAGAAGGTGACGGGTGGCGTTGGCTTGCGCAGGATTGAGGTCGGGTGCAATCATCTGAGAGAAAAGACTCGGCATAGAACAGATGTTGTTAGCTACAGGAGACTGAAGTAAATCAATATTGGGGGTGAGAGCCACTATTTCGAATTCGTCAGCATTGAATACGCTGGCCAAGAACATGCCACGAGGAAGCACTTGAGGCCAAAAGCTGAAATTGAGAATTGGCAGTGAGGTACAGTTGTCAGTGACAGTCACAAGCGTATGGGGAATGGCGATGTTGCGCTCCAAGAGGAGGTCGGCGAGAGGAAGCAGAACATATTGACCATCGGGAACCTGTGGCTGTGTGGTCAAAATCAGGTAGGTGGCTGCCTGAAGTGACAGTCGCACATCCCGAAGAGAGCACAGACGCGGTGGGGCAGTGTGTTGTTCAGCGACTATTTGAGGCAGTTCTAGCTGAAAGACGCCGGTAGCACAATCGATAAGAGCAGAGTGATTCGACAAGAAGTCCAGGTCTTGGATAACGTCTTAAGAGCAGTGGTCAATCACGGCTAAAATGAGAGAAGCAGTGTGGTTTTTTGTACTTCAGCGAGCAGTGCACAAACCGAGAACCATCGGCGTGCCGCCATCGGCCACACGAAGCATGTGTGCAGCCACTGGTGTCAGAACTTTTTTTAAACTTGTGCGTGGGCTTGAACTCAGGACCGAAAGGCTCGCGCCGGTGTCTACAAGTGATTGTACAGGTACGCCGTCTACTTCAACGTCTATTGCACTTCGTCTGGTAGGAATGGAGAGAGGATTTGCTGCGGAAGTCGTCAAGGCAGCACCACCTCCGGGAGCTGCATTTCTCAGTTTTCCCAGACGATAAGCCGGAAGCCACGGGGGACGAGAAGCGCCGTGGCTGCGGCGAATGGGACGAGGGGTGACGTATTTGCGACGAAATAGGCTGGTGCCTTCGTGGTGAAGGCAAGCGGGTGTACCAAGTGTTCGGAGAATGGTCAACGGCATGGAACTCTTCGGCAAGTGAAAATGTGCAGGCGGTACCGCGGAAATGGGTCATATTGGTCGTTGCACGAGCTGCCGAGGACCGTTTGCTGTGGCAGTAAGGAGCAATATGTCCAACGCGGTGACAGTTGAAACACATAGGGGGTCATCTGCAGTTCGCCACTCAGCCGGGTTTCGAGTACGTGGAGAGAACCGTCGGTCGGAGGAGGGCATTGCGAAAGGGCTATCGCTGACTGTGGGGGTGGTGACATGGTACACGAAATGCACTTCGATGTTTTCAAGCTCCTGGCGCACGATGGCTTGAACAAGACAAACAGTAACAGGACTGGTATCGACACTGCGCAAATTGAACGCCGAGGGCGCCATTGCTTTCATTTCGCGACGAACAATGCGTGTCAGGTCTTCCGGCGGCGACGGTCGTTGTGGTGCGGGCTGGTCCTCGCAAGTCGATGTTGCAGCGGTGTTTGGAAGTCGGGCGGATGTTTGGAGAATGCGGCGACATTTTACTTGCCAAACTGACGACACTCTTTGGTGATCACGTCCACGGTGGAACGCCCCGCCGTGGTGGTCTAGTGGCTAAGGTACTCGGCTGCGGACCCGCAGGTCGCGGGTTCGATTCCCGGCTGCGGCGGCTACATTTCCGATGGAGGCGGAAATGTTGTAGGCCCGTGTACTCAGATTTGGGTGCACGTTAAAGAACCCCAGGTGGTCTAAATTTCCGGAGCCCTCCACTACGGCGTCTCTCATAATCAAATGGTGGTTTTGGGACGTTAAACCCCACAAATCAATCAATCCACAGTGGAACAGTTCTTGCACAGCAGGAGATTGAACGCGTCGTCGGCAATCCGACATACCTTACCTTGTAACCTTCTGTTATGTCGCTTTCGGCCTTTCGGCAGAGGGCCAGCACGTCTTGAATGTATGCGAGGTATGATTCCGTTGGGAATTGGGCACGGCAGACCAATTCCTTTTTGGCGGCGATCTTACGACTGGTGGTTTTGCCAAACACCTCTCGCATCTTTTCTTTGCATTGGTCCCAGCTTGTGAGTTCTTCTACGTTGTTTTCGTACCACACCTTCGCCATGCCTCTGAAGTAAAACAGCACATTAGCCAACTAAAGTGTGGGATCCCATCTGTTCGGCACACTCACTCGTTCGAACATGGCCAACCAATCGCCAACGTCGACGCCATTGGTCCCGCAGAATGTAGCGGGATCCTTGAGTGGTGTGAAAACGTATGGTTGTGATGTCGTGTTCGTCGGAGACGCTGACGTTGACTCGGAGGGCTGAGCATTGGCCATGGCTGGAAAACCTATGCGGCGTCCGCTGCGAAGCTCCATTGCCTGATGGTTGCCTAGCACCTCTCACCATTATGTTCGGTGTCAGTGACGTCTGTATGACCGCAATTACAGAGGAACAACCTCGGGCGAGAATTACAATGGCTGTGCCCCGCCACGGTTATCTAGTGGCTGAGGTACTCGGCTGCTGACCCGCAGGTCGCGGGTTCGAATCCCGGCTGTGGCGGCTACATTTCCGATGGAGGCGGAAATGTTGTAGGCCCGTGTGCTCAGATTTGGGTGCACGTTAAAGAACCCCAGGTGTTCGAAATTTCTGGAGCCCTCCACTACGGCGTGTCTCATAATCATATGGTGGTTTTGATACGTTAAACCCCACATATCAATCAATCTATCAATTACAATGGCTGATTGGCACACTTGTGCGCCTGTCAGCTGATTTTGTCCTTCATATTCCTTTACTTTGTAAAATATTGCTAAAGAGTGACAATCGGTTCCAAGTCATACGATCGCACTTGACCTCGCCTTTGATCTTTGTGTTGTTAAATATGGTGCGACAGTCAGTCTAATTAACACGCTGTTACATGAATAATTAGCTACGTAAGTAGCTTGCACTATGTGCGACTAGTTCAGTGACGATAAGAGTTTAAATATGATAGCAAATATTGAAATCAATATCTAGCGTGGAGCTTGTGGCGAAGTCAGCTTTTGGTATTTAAATAGTTTTTACATGAAGAAATGCTTTCATTACATGGCTAGGGAAGGTTATATTATTGACATTCAAAACTAAAAGTTGCAACGAAATAAATATGCTTGCCAATTTTGGTCTACCCACATCAAAAACAGAGTGTGTGATTTATACACGTACTGTATCTCCTAAACCTACAAAACGCAATACCTCGGTTTACACTGCGCAGAAACAAGGCCTTATGTCCGTGAATTCCACGTATCCTCTGTTCTGAAATTATTGGTGCTGTTTCTTTTTCGAGTTTGGTTTAAATGCTCAAGTGTTACAGGACCATGATATTGCTGTTAATTGATTTGTCATAATTTCAAACTCCTAAGTTGTAAAAAAGATGCTGCTGGTTATTGGTGTAAATCCATAAAAATCACAACTGTAAAACAAATCTTGCAATTGCGACCATTTTATTTTCATAAATGTTGTAGGCATTTTTTACGTATACAAAACTGAAATCATGCTTTGAAATCAAATTAAAAAATAAACATATGTTGCCAGCTCATGCGAAGGTTTCGTCGACACTTCTCTGAAACAGGTAGTAGCAGTTGCGATTTGAATAACTTCACACAGCTGAGAGGTATTGAACAGCGGTATTCAATAAAAAAGTTGAAAAATAAACGTACATTAAAAAGTTTACTGCCTTGCACTTCTGCGTCAAACCAATCAGACGTATGATGTTTGAAAAGAGAATGAAAGAGTGGGGGCACTTGCAAGGAGTGTCTTCTTCCGCAAAAAAAGGGGGAAGGGGTCTCAGGACCCACTGGGCCATCCTATGATATACACAACTATTGAAGCAAACCTGTGCGCGGTCGGTGCCGGCGACAACCTCTCTTATAGCGGGACGCTTCTTCCCGGTCGGCCCGATGGAGAGGAACATCGGGTCCCAGAGCGGTGCAAAGCGCAGGTCCATCTTCGCGGCAGCGCCAAGCAGTGCGTCTAGTCTAGCGTCCGAGAGGCAACGCATCCACGTTCTATTGTCCTTCAGGTCACAGCCGAGCTTGCCGACCAGGTCTTTTAAGGGATCCATTGGGCCCTACGGGCACACACGGAGACATAATATCACTCTCGCAGAAAAACGCTGTAAGCGCGTGGCTTGGTCTTGAACATTGTGATGTAGCGAGGTATAAGGTTCGTTAACGCTGTGCGTTAAAACTATACTATTGCGAATTGTTATGTCCGTTACGAAATACACATGAGCATTATAACGTAGCAAATACTTATGTAAGTTAAAGCATACGCTTTGGCACAGTAATGTAGCCAATGATTATGTTCACAAATACATACACTTCAGCTCGATAATTTAGGAAATATTGTTATTAGGACATACACGTAAGCGAATATTACTATTCGTTAAGACTCTCACTTGAGCACTATAATGTAGCAGATAATTATCTTCATTACTATCTATGCTTGCGCATACTATTGTAGCGAAGAATAATGTTCATTAGGAGATACACCTGCACACAATGGTGTGGTAAATTCGAATGTTAAGACGTAATCATGAGCCTCATGATACAGCAGTTAATGATGTTCATTAAGACAAGCAGTTCTGCACACAACACGACGGAAACGAACGGAAGGGAGCACACAAAGAGCTTTCTGCACTGTGCGCACCATCTTGTCCTCTTAATCACTTTGTCTTAAGCGTAATACTATTCGTTTTTACGCTGACCCAACTAGCCAAAGTGAAAACTATTTTGAATAATCCTGATTTCCTTCATAATAATCCACATATCTTATATTTATTGTAAAGTCTTTGTTTGGAAGACCTTTATCAGGCCTGAGGAACGGGCAGCCGACAGCTACGATGAACGAATCAAGATGATGATCCTACGCGACAACGATGAGGATGCACGAGCAACACATGATAATGATCATAATGTAAAGATGAAGAGAATGGGTATACTAAATGCCCACACTGATTACCTCCACGTGAAAGCTTCATACGGGAGACATGGACGACCTCAGTAGATCGATAATGGCGATATGCTGGAGCTACAAGTGACGTCACACGATGATTCGCTGGTGAAGTCTCTTCAAGAACTGTGCACGTCCTCAGAAACCGTGGCTGAAATTTGTCGCACAATACAGGTGTGTGAATGGGCGTTAAGACTAGCACTTTGTCTCCAGGTTGAAAGAATGCAGCACGATGCGATTCATCGTAAACTAACTTTCTCTCTTGCTGTCATGCTTCACTATTTATACGAGCACGTTGACGACACTGGGTGAGCCGGAAAACGTATTCCTCTGAAGCGGATTGAGCCGAACTCGCGTGGCAGGTAAAGAAAAAGATGTCCAGGAAAGAAGTAGGGGAGCGTCCATAAACTAGGTAAAATGGTGTGTAGCCGGTTGTCCGCTGAATGGCCGTATTGTAAGTGAAAGTAACGAATGGTCTAATTACATCCCAGTTCTTGTAGTCTCGTTGAATATAGCGGTGATCATGTCAGCAAGAGCGCGGTAGAATCGCTCAATGAGGCCGATAGTCTGGTAATGATAACTGGAGGTAGTCTCGTGAGTTGTGCCAGAGGCGTGAAGAAGTTTGTTCATTCGTTGTGAAAGGGAGGCTTTCCCAAGGTCACTGAGCATACACGTGGAGTACCATAGCGCCGTATAATAGTTCAGGGGATGAAATTGGCAATGTCACAAGCTGCGCAAGTGGCCACGGACGCTATCTCGGCATAGCGCGTCAAATGATCAACGGCTGTTACTATCCACCGGTTTCCAGCAGCACTGACTGGAAGGGGGCCATAAAGATCGACGCCTAGAACTTCGAATGGTGTGGCTAGGCACGGAAGAGGCTGTACCGTACCAGCGGGCACAGATTTTCGTAGTTTTCTACGTTAAAAGGTAGTGCAGGACCCGACGTACGGAGCTGCGTTAGTGGCAATGCCTGGCCAATAAAACCGACTTCAAAGGTGATCGTAGGTTTTATGGCAACCAAAGTGACCAGCAGTCGGATGGATCGTCATGAAGTGCTCTTAGGGCTTCAGACCGAAGAGATCGGGGTAGAACAGGAAGCCAGCGCTGACCATCAGGATGGTAAATTTTGCCGCACAGCACCGAGTCATCCAGCTTAAATTGCCAGAGTTGGCGACGGAGCCTCGCTATAAGTGGACGGAAACTGCCAGTGAGCTAGCCAATAATACACCGACAGTACGGGTCAGCCAGCTGTCGAGACGGAAAATCGTGTTGGTCGTCCGAAGGCAGCTGGTCTACAGAGGCGAGAGAGGGAATCGCCGTAGACGTGGACTCCGAGGATGTGTTGTGCAAAGTGATTGCGTAAACGCCAAGTGGGGCCACAGGTAGTGGGCAGCGAGGAAGAGCATCAACATCACTGTGATTTTTGCCACAGTTGTAGATGATGTTAAAGTCATATACTCTTCAAGGCGTAAAACGCAGCCGCCCAGGCGGCCAGACAAAATTTTAAGCGTCAAAAGCCAACATAGCACGTGGTCGTCGGTGAAATGGTGAAAATGGCGGCCGTGCAAATAGGAACCAAACTTCTGCACTGACCAAATGACGGCGAGGCACTCCTGCTTCGTGATCGTGTACTTTCTCTCAGCTGCGGAAAAGACGCGGCAGGCGTATGCAACGACTCGCTCTCGCGAAGAGTTGTCGCGTCGCAGGAGCACGCTCCTAAACCGCGGCCGCTAGCGTCTGTGTGCAGAAAGGTCGGTGCATCAGTCGTGAAGATGGGAAAGTACAGGGTTGGGCGTGAGGGCACTCTTCAACATGTTGAAAGCTAACTTACATTCCTGAGACCACTGAAACGGCATACCGGAAGCAAGTAGCTTATGGGGTGGTGCGGTTACAGAGGCCAAGTTTCATGTGAATTGCCGAAAGTAAGAGGCGAGGCCAAGAAAACTTCGCAAATCTTTTGGTTTGTCAGGGCGAGCGAAGCGAAGCACCGCAACAGTTTTATCAGAGTCTGGACGAATTCCGTCTTTGCTCACGACATTACCGAGGACCTTGATAGATCTGCTGGCAAAATGGCACTTCTCAGTGTTAATTTGAAGAGCAGGCCCCTCAAGACAAGTCAGGACCTTGTCCAAGCATCCCAGATGTTGAGGAAACGTCGGAAAAGACTATATACAATGCCATCAGGTAACATAGGCAAGTATTCTACTTCAGGCCACGCAGCACGGTGTCAATCATGCGCTCAAAAGTAGCGGGCGCATTGCGTAGACTGAACGGCATAACATTGAATTCGTATAGGCCGTTCGGGGTTGCAAACGCAGTTTTTTCATTATCACCTTCATGCATGGGGATTTGCCAATAGCCCAAACACAAGTCGAGACTCGAAAAGAATTCAGCACCTTAAAAGGAATCGATGGCGTCATCGGTGCGTGGCATACGGTATACGTCCTTCTTAGTGATCCTATTAAGCGCTTGGTAACCGACGCAAAATCGTACTGAACCGTCGTTTTTACGCACAAGAACAGTGGGAGATGACCAAGGGTTGGTTGAGGGTCGAATTATGTCCCGTTGCAGAATGTCTTCTACGTTTTTCTCAATGATTTTTGTTCGGCTAGAGAGATGCGGTACGGACGGCGGTGCACAATAAATATTCAGTCGGTCTGAATGCAATATGCTGTAGCGTTAGTCTGGCCAATGGTGGATGAATAGACGTCAAAATAGTTTACATACTTTTTTCAATAGATCAAGCAGCTGCTGCTTCTGAGAGTCTGTCAAGTCTCTGCTGAGGGCTGCTATAAAGGCCGAGGAGCGTGATCAGCAGAATGGCTTCCAGAGAAGACAGGGGTAAGAGGCCCAATGCACATAGTCTTCTGATCGGCAACGCAGGTGACAGTAGTGCCCCGCGGCAGTGAAATGTTATCTGGTATGGTGTTCGTGGCAGCGTGGACAGCTGATGCACTGTTGAAGCGAACCACACCTGATAGAAGAGCTATGCATTCGTTAAGGCAACGGGGTGATGGAGTGACTAAAATGTCACCAGAGTCGACGCCATTGGATAAAACTGAGACTAATTGTTGTGTGGTGGTAGCCCGATGTCTACAGCAGCGTTGAGTCGAAGTGACCAGGAGGTTTAATCGCTGAGCTGGTGGTCTGTGTCAGTAAGATGGACGCCACGTTGTGCATAACAAGTAACCGCGGGAAAGTCTCAGCCTAAAATGAATTGATGGGAGCACGGAGATAGTACATAAAATTCCATATGGTCAAGAATGTGGTCGATTAGCAGACGGGCGGCACAGAGAGCGGAAGGGTTCATCATTGTTTCGTGGGCTGTAAGCAGTGTTGGTCCATCATAAGGCATCCTGAATTTTCGAAGTCGGGCACACATATCAGCACGAATAATAGAAAACGTAGCCCCAGTGTCCACCAAAGCATTATTGTCCGCTCCCTCTACTGTGACTGAAAAAGGGCACGCTGGAGGAATTGGAGTCCTTTGTTGGAATGTATTTTGTCGTCCAAAAACTGCATCGCTTAGTTTTCCGGACGACGTTCAGAAGCGAGGGAGGCAGGCTGAAGCGGAGAAGAGGAGCGACTGTAGTGCGATAGTGAACAGCGTCGGGTTCATGAATGACAACTGCGCAGTTCATCTCCGATAATGGCGGAGACGGAGACCGACGAAGCGGTGACGAATAACGGCGGTCCTGGTACAAAGCTCCTCCGGTATAGTCCCGTTAGCGTATGTCGTACCCTCAACGCTCGTCTTGCTGGCGCTTGCGGCAAACGCGTGAACTGTGACCACGGTAGCCGCAATAATAGCACGTAGGGCGAGTCGATCGGTAAGGAGAGTAGTAGCTTGCGTTAACTGCACTGGGAGAGAGAGCAGTGAGAGGGACAAATCAGGGCTCAGGCGGTGGTGATGGGAAGCTCGTGGAGGTGCGGCAGCAACAGACGTGTACGTTCATGACGGGGACGTTGAGCATGCGAGAACGATGGGAGAGTGGGCGAGGCAGTGAGCTGGAGGTGGGCCTTGTGGGTCATGGACGTGAGATTCTCCCTGATGACATCCTACAATGACGTTGAAGAAGACTGAATGGGACACACTGAAGGTAGTGCGAGTCCTATTGATTGTACTTTTTCGTGCCCAGCCTTATCGTGTCTCGTAGGTTTGCATCCGCTGTAATACGGGCCACGTCACTGCCCAGTTTAGGCGATAAACTCAAGTTTTTCGAGGCTCTGACAGGTTGTCGCAACTTCAACAATCGTAGCTAGATTATGGATTGCAAGGGCAGTGAATGCGACGGGTGCGGTCTCCTTAAGAAGCTGGCGTACAGCCGTCAGCACCTTCAACACGAACGCTCCACTGCGTGTACTGCAGCAGTTTGATTGACGTTGACACCACGTACGTTTGGGTACTGTTGCCAAGATGCTAACCATACATGCTGACATACTATCCAGGCCTTTCGAGGTATTATCTCGGCAAAAAGGCCCAACACTTTGCGGCCGGCAGCCATCAAACTAGCCCTGGCCACACATCGAAGTGTTCGTGTTAAAGGTGCTGAAGGCTGCAACTTGTCTTGCTCTGTCATTGAAGTATCAACCCGGCGGCAAAGTGAAAGAGCATCCTCAATGTAGGATGTTTACGACTCTCCGATGTGCTGTTTCCGAGCAGCGAGAGCTTTCTTTGCAGGAGCTGAACGAACAGCCGGTGTGTCAAAGACAAGGCGAAGCTGATCTTTGAAGGCTGGCAGTCGGCGATGTTGATGAGGTGGTTGAAGAACCACGTCTTTGTGACACCCGTGAGGTAAAATGAGACGTGAGCAAGTTTGTAGGTGTTATCCCACCGGTTAGCAGTGCTGACTCGTTCGAAATTGTCCAGCCATTCTTCAACATCTTCCCTGAGCATACCAGTGAAGAGATGGCGCTCACGCTGGATGCTTTTAATGACGTGAGAAGGCGTGGCATGCGGTGGTAGAGTGGTAACGGCTGCAGCACCAGTCTCATCTTGCTGCGACATAATGCCGGACACCTGGCCTAAGCGGCGACCTGAACCTAGCTTCAGGGGGTAGACCGGGCTAGATGACGACGAGGAATCTAACAGCACCCTCCTCCACGTATGAAGTCTTGTTTTGGAAGACTTTTATCAGGCCCGAGGAACCCGCAGCCGACAGTTACGATTAACGAACTAAGATGATGATCCTACGCGAGTACGATTAGAATGCATGATCAACACATGATAATGATGATAGTGTACAGATGAAGAAGATGCGTATACTGAATGTCCACACTATTGTTAGACGATCGAAGATCTCTCCCAACAACGTCTACGTCCCCCAGCCCATGTCGTGGGCCTGAAGGATGGCGGTGTAGGGGCGAGCCTGCCATCTTGTATATCAATATCACAGGTTCGGTCCCGGTCAGCGGCGATTCCCTTTTCGTCAACTTTACTTTCTTAACGTCTATAAGATACTCAGTACGATACACTAGGAAATACAATTTGCGCTTCATATAAATCCATTAGCTTCAGCATCTGCTGATATTCACTGAGGTTGTGTCATAACGTAACTCATGACAAACCGCAAGGGATTTGCATCTCGGTTACCGCAATGCAACGTCGACATTATTGTTACGTTTTTGCTAATTTCAGCCCTATAGCAGCCTTTCATAGCGTGAGGCGTTCGTTGTGGACATGGTGTTTTTTTAACGTTCCTCCTCACTTACGTTTGATGCATACAGCTGCTAAAAATGATAAATATGTGGTTTTGCGAGCCGAAAGCACGACACATTGATGAGGCACGCTGCATAAAAATACTACGGACTAGTTCTAATCACTCAGGTTTATTTAATGCCCTTACTTCAAAGTTAGGCTGGTGAGGCCAGGAATTTAACCTGCCTCCTGAAGCTTTGAGAGCGACACCTTAATTGCTAGGCCACCATTGCGTGTGCAGCCGAAAATAAGAGCAGATACTTATTTTTTACTGGGTGTTAGTTGTTCGGGCGCATGTCTCGCTTATTGCAATCATATATTAGTGTATAACAGAGGAAGTAATACTGATTTGATTGATATGTGGGGTTTAACGTCCCAAGAGGAAGTAATACTGACAAGACTAATTTTTCCTTTATCTGCCATGAAGATTCCTGCGCGAAAGTAAATTTTGAAGGTACGTTTCGATTCAACGTTAGACCGTATTTCTTGGAGCCATTTTTGCACTACAATACGATGTGAGTATCACAAGTTGGATCGCAATTTAGGTGTAGTGCTGTGATTCATGAGGTAGCGAATTCAATTACTCGACATAGAGGATCAATTTTTGCGGAGGCATGTGGCTGCACACAATGGGTCACCCTCTCATGAGCTGAAGGGGCATGGATAGACACTCACTCAGTCGGACCTGCTCTGTCATTGTTTATTGTGGTAAACGCAGTCGTGGAAGGCAGAGTTAGACGAAGTGACGAAATGAGGAAGTTTGCAGGATTGATTGATTGATTGATACGTGGGGTGCAATGGTCCAAAACAACCATATGTACTTCACAGGGATAAAACAAATTAGCTAGCACAGGAGAGATCATTCTGAACATTTGATACTTGAAATACAAGCCTAAACACCGAGAAGAATGCCATTCAAGGTAACGATGCACAAAGTAGCCCAACATAGCGTACTGTAAAACTGGATATCATTGGGAGAGGCTTTGGTCTTGCAGTGAAACATAGCAGGCTGATAATTATGATGATGACTCAGGATCTGACCAAAATGGCAGCGGACGGCCCCATGTGTATTGCAGTTATCGTTTAAGTTCTCCATTTGGCACCGAAAGATGGGGAACCAAGAGCAGGCCTCAGACGCAGGCCATCACTTCATTTTTTACATAGCTTGACAGCCTTGCGTGCTATGCAGGATTACCAAAGCTTCTCGGGCAGGCGAGTTGGCTTCGAGCTCACTCTACGGCGGCCATGGCATGAAAACAACGCGGAGTGCGTGATAAGAGCGTTGACAAAATGGCTACAAGAACGCACATGTCGTTGGAAACGCATGAGCCAAATATGCGATGGTTATCAAATAAGTGCCGCATGCGAACAAGTCAGCGCCGCCGCTTAGTTAACATTTTAACAGCGCAATAACCTCAGCGTGATTGTCGCGATATCTCTTTGCCAATTAAACACGCTCCTCTCACAGGCATGTTCTTGGGCATTTGTCTTCTTTCGGGAGGTTCTTTCGCTGCCCTGCAGCATGGCAATGTTCACTCTCGAACGCAGGAAGGGTGCACACACAGCATTTTCGTGCTGCTCACTTCACTTCTATCAAATATTGCAGATAAATATAAAGACAGGTTGTCGCGAGGGGCGCTCGCATCATTGCTGTGATGGCAACGTGGCTGTGATTGGATACGGTGTAAGCGCGGTGAAATTGAATGCGAGACACCATAGCCACGTGGTGATATCACTCTTACTTCTGCGTGCGTGTGTGCATAGTCTACTTGATAAAGCTGATAGATTAATTGTGCCGCTCGACGTGAGTACGGCTCCTCGACAAGAGCAAACGTGGTGGCTGTCAGCGATCTTCGCCGTGGGCATCTGTCAATCAAACTGATTCACGTGTGAACTGGGATACAGAATCGTAAATAGTGAGAAGGCCCCTGTTAAACTTGAGACTTTCATGGTGCCGGTGTGAATGTCAAGTGTTTGATGCAGTGAATGGTAAGCGGCAGCTTCTCTGTCTATAAAATAATTTGGTGAGCTTGCATTACTTGTACAAGGCTGGGGCTATACAGCAGCTTGTGATAACGTAGCTTTTTGCAGCTTAAGTTGGTCGTCTACTCATGTGCCTGGTCGACTTCGAAGGGAAGACCGCATCAGATGTGCCTTAATTTTGAATCTACTAATTAACGAAGGCTTAACGTCCACTACACTGAGCTGTTTTGTATTCACTGATAGGTTTCAATTAAACACCAAATATCTCAGGCGCAACAAACGCCATGATCAGTATGGAGCTAGTAAATGTGATCCTCATTAGCACGATAGTGAACGTAATCATATAGGTACGAGCTAATTAGCATGGTTTTACTTAGAACGCTCATAGTTGCCTCGCCGCGGTGGTCTAGTGGCTAAGGTACTCGGCTGCTGACCCGCAGGTCGCGGGATCAAATCCCGGCTGCGGCGGCTGCCTTTCCGATGCAGGCGGAAATGCTGTAGGCCCATGTGCTCAGATTTGGGTGCACGTTAAACAACCCCAGGTGATCGAAATTTCCTGAGCCCTCCACTACGGTGTCCCTCATATTCATATGGTGGTTTTGGGATGTTAAACCCCACATATCAATCATATTAGAACGCTCATGGTCAACGTTGTGTTAATTAGCAAGGTTTAGTTAGCTCATCATCTATGGTGCTTTAGTTAGCTTGGTGCCAGCTTTACAAGGCTTCATTAGCGTGGTTTTTTGTGATGTGGCGTAATTACTTCACCTTACTCGATTTGGCATAATTAACTTGGTCATAGCATGTCCTGACCTAACTAGCAAGTATACCGTCATGCCAAATAGCCAATTAGCCGGCCACACGTGCTCTGGTACTAGCAGATGATGACAAAAAAAAAGACGCGCACCGGTAGAGCAGCGCGCTAGAATGTACAGGCTCACCTCGATGAGAAACCCGTGGCCTCGGGTTTAGCTGTGGTCGTGTTGTTGTAAGACGCTCAGCCGGTACTAATATCAAAGGCCACCGGGCTGATTATTTTGAAACAGACTTAGTGCAGGCATTAAAATCTTCACAATGAATATAAACACCCCATGCCTCTAAAAAAAGTTTATCACAAAACGTTTCTGACATTTCTATTGCACTTGTGGGTGCTTTTCTGCACTCAGTGGAACGACAAACAAATGAAAGAAGATGCCTCTATTTCGAAAAAAGCCACCCAATTCAGTTGACCATTCTGGACGTGATGACTAGTTCCATCGTAACTTCTGATACGCAGTGGGCTAAGAGATGGCTTTGACTTTTCTGTATTGTCGGCTTATTCGAAAAGCGGTGTCGCCAGAGCTCGGAGAAATCCTAGGTAGCGCACAACTCGGGCGAAACTCGGGAATGAAGTATTATGGACAGAATGACCATTCTGGACTATCCAACGGACCGCAACGAGTAGTGATGGATGGTGTCGAGTCCTCCACTCAATGGATAGTTTCTGAGGTACCACGAGGCCCTGTTATTGGACCAACTCTTTTTCACTGTATGTGAACGATTACTCCTCCTTCCTGCAATACTCAGGAGCTTTATTGCAGGCACACGATACGGCACTAATCTGTGTGGGTGACAGCTTAAAGGACATTAAGGTTAACATCAACAGGGGGTTACAGAGTACGTTTATGTTTTAAGAGAAATCACCTAAATATGAACACTGCTAAAACTAAATATATTGTTATGAATTGTGACGTTCACGAAGTGAGGAAGCTTGATGCTAAGATTAAATGGTTTGTTCACCTGAACTTGCGGCCAAGAAACAAAGTCCGAGAACAGCAATACCTGGCACTGATAGCGGCGGACAGAGCGTCGGCCCGTCCGCGCTTCACCACTGAGAAGTGGTGAAGCGTGGAAGAATTTTTATACACGTTTCTTTGAATTATCTAGCGTTATCGCTAGTGGCCACGTAAATTCCATGATAATCTGTAATGTTCGCTAAGAGGGCGTGATCTTAACGAAATGATCTGCTACAGTCCCGAAGCTTCTTGAAGACGACAGGCTTTGCTTTCGCTGAGAATTACGTACAGTGTAACGGGGCGATAACAACACTCCAGAATAAAGCGTGGCAATATGGTCTTTCACTTTAGGAAAAAAAAAACAGCTCGATTATGTAACGTTCAGCTTTGAGGCAATTAGAAAACTGCAACCAAAATTAAATTGAGAAACCCAACGTTTCGAAGCCAGACCCGTTTCTTCTTCAGAGGTGAGAAAGCCAGAAATGTGCGGCCCCTATAGATACGCTTGCTCGCCTTGTGCGAGAGTTTCGTCACAAGCACGAGCAGTAGAAGGAGGGCAATATTTCAGTTAAACGGTTCACGTTAACCGATGTTCTGAACCTGCTAGAATTCAAGGAGGAGTCACTGGCTTGTATTTCTTTCTTTTTCAAAAATAACTGCGTTTTCCGGGCGGATGTGGTTTGGAGAAAAACGGCAACACACGCCGGTGACTCCTCCTAAAATCCTGGCATGTTCAGAAGACAACAGGCAACATCAGCCGCTTCACTGGAACATTGCCCTTTCTCTACTACCAGGGTTTGCGTTGGTTCGCGGCGAACCTCTCACGCAAAGAGAGCGAGCGTATGTAAGCGTCGCACATCTCTGTCTTTCTCACCCCTGAGGAAGAAGCTGGTCTGGCTTCAGAACGCCAGTTTTCTAAATACAATTTTCGCTTGGAGTTTTCTGATTGCCTCATTACTACCCTAACCAGGCCGACGTCTGCCAAATAATCACCCAAAGTTCAGCTTGTTTCTAGATAATGAACGGCTGCAGCAAGTGGCCTCGTTTGAGTACTTAGGGGTAATGTTTGAGGATATGAACTTGAAATCGCACATAGGAACTACATTCTCAAAGCTAGCATACGTAACAGATTACTAAAAAGCCCATGAATGTTTTAACGCAACGATTCTACGCATCCTATACTTTGCACTTGTTCCCCGTAGCTTCATACCCTGCGTAGCTGCGTAACTTGGCTGATCCTGCACAGCACCCCCTGTTTCCTTGGTGCCAGACCGGCGAAATGTAGTATCCACTGATGCACAACCCTGTGCATGTTTATGACTAGGCCCCAAATATGAAAACCATCTTTTAGTTAGGTTGAAAGTACATGATAAGGGAACCAATGTAGCCACTAAGTCATCGCGGGGCTTTTTGCATACATACGTAATTGGATACATACATTAATTACTTTGCTACATACGTAATTACTACATAGTAATTACATAGTAATTACATAGTAATTACTTAATTAGGTGATTAATTAGGTGATTAAGTAATTGCTACATAGTAATTACTTTGCTACATACGTAATTTTTGTGATGTGGCGTAATTACTTCACCTTACTCGATTTGGCATAATTAACTTGGTCATAGCATGTCCTGACCTAACTAGCAAGTATACCGTCATGCCAAATAGCCAATTAGCCGGCCACACGTGCTCTGGTACTAGCAGATGATGACAAAAAAAAAGACGCGCACCGGTAGAGCAGCGCGCTAGAATGTACAGGCTCACCTCGATGAGAAACCCGTGGCCTCGGGTTTAGCTGTGGTCGTGTTGTTGTAAGACGCTCAGCCGGTACTAATATCAAAGGCCACCGGGCTGATTATTTTGAAACAGACTTAGTGCAGGCATTAAAATCTTCACAATGAATATAAACACCCCATGCCTCTAAAAAAAGTTTATCACAAAACGTTTCTGACATTTCTATTGCACTTGTGGGTGCTTTTCTGCACTCAGTGGAACGACAAACAAATGAAAGAAGATGCCTCTATTTCGAAAAAAGCCACCCAATTCAGTTGACCATTCTGGACGTGATGACTAGTTCCATCGTAACTTCTGATACGCAGTGGGCTAAGAGATGGCTTTGACTTTTCTGTATTGTCGGCTTATTCGAAAAGCGGTGTCGCCAGAGCTCGGAGAAATCCTAGGTAGCGCACAACTCGGGCGAAACTCGGGAATGAAGTATTATGGACACAGATAACATCGTTTGCATCCAAGCATAATATAACTGTTTCAAAGTACCATGTTTTCCGAGAACACAGATCTACATCTAAAGCAGTTTTGGTATTACCTGAACAAGCTAACAAAGCCCTCGAAAATAACAATCACATTGCCGTCGTCGTTTGCCTAGATGTAGGGACAGCGTTCGATACAGTCAACCACTACAATATGTTATGTAAGCTTTATGACTACGGCTTCCGTAGTTAAATTCATCAACTTCTCGAATCCTCCCTATCCAACGGACCGCAACGAGTAGTGATGGATGGTGTCGAGTCCTCCACTCAATGGATAGTTTCTGAGGTACCACGAGGCCCTGTTATTGGACCAACTCTTTTTCACTGTATGTGAACGATTACTCCTCCTTCCTGCAATACTCAGGAGCTTTATTGCAGGCACACGATACGGCACTAATCTGTGTGGGTGACAGCTTAAAGGACATTAAGGTTAACATCAACAGGGGGTTACAGAGTACGTTTATGTTTTAAGAGAAATCACCTAAATATGAACACTGCTAAAACTAAATATATTGTTATGAATTGTGACGTTCACGAAGTGAGGAAGCTTGATGCTAAGATTAAATGGTTTGTTCACCTGAACTTGCGGCCAAGAAACAAAGTCCGAGAACAGCAATACCTGGCACTGATAGCGGCGGACAGAGCGTCGGCCGTCCGCGCTTCACCACTGAGAAGTGGTGAAGCGTGGAAGAATTTTTATACACGTTTCTTTGAATTATCTAGCGTTATCGCTAGTGGCCACGTAAATTCCATGATAATCTGTAATGTTCGCTAAGAGGGCGTGATCTTAACGAAATGATCTGCTACAGTCCCGAAGCTTCTTGAAGACGACAGGCTTTGCTTTCGCTGAGAATTACGTACAGTGTAACGGGGCGATAACAACACTCCAGAATAAAGCGTGGCAATATGGTCTTTCACTTTAGGAAAAAAAAAACAGCTCGATTATGTAACGTTCAGCTTTGAGGCAATTAGAAAACTGCAACCAAAATTAAATTGAGAAACCCAACGTTTCGAAGCCAGACCCGTTTCTTCTTCAGAGGTGAGAAAGCCAGAAATGTGCGGCCCCTATAGATACGCTTGCTCGCCTTGTGCGAGAGTTTCGTCACAAGCACGAGCAGTAGAAGGAGGGCAATATTTCAGTTAAACGGTTCACGTTAACCGATGTTCTGAACCTGCTAGAATTCAAGGAGGAGTCACTGGCTTGTATTTCTTTCTTTTTCAAAAATAACTGCGTTTTCCGGGCGGATGTGGTTTGGAGAAAAACGGCAACACACGCCGGTGACTCCTCCTAAAATCCTGGCATGTTCAGAAGACAACAGGCAACATCAGCCGCTTCACTGGAACATTGCCCTTTCTCTACTACCAGGGTTTGCGTTGGTTCGCGGCGAACCTCTCACGCAAAGAGAGCGAGCGTATGTAAGCGTCGCACATCTCTGTCTTTCTCACCCCTGAGGAAGAAGCTGGTCTGGCTTCAGAACGCCAGTTTTCTAAATACAATTTTCGCTTGGAGTTTTCTGATTGCCTCATTACTACCCTAACCAGGCCGACGTCTGCCAAATAATCACCCAAAGTTCAGCTTGTTTCTAGATAATGAACGGCTGCAGCAAGTGGCCTCGTTTGAGTACTTAGGGGTAATGTTTGAGGATATGAACTTGAAATCGCACATAGGAACTACATTCTCAAAGCTAGCATACGTAACAGATTACTAAAAAGCCCATGAATGTTTTAACGCAACGATTCTACGCATCCTATACTTTGCACTTGTTCCCCGTAGCTTCATACCCTGCGTAGCTGCGTAACTTGGCTGATCCTGCACAGCACCCCCTGTTTCCTTGGTGCCAGACCGGCGAAATGTAGTATCCACTGATGCACAACCCTGTGCATGTTTATGACTAGGCCCCAAATATGAAAACCATCTTTTAGTTAGGTGAAAGTACATGATAAGGGAACCAATGTAGCCACTAAGTCATCGCGGGGCTTTTGCCCCAGTAGGGCGTGGTCAATAAGTCATTCCTATGTTTGAGGATGAAAACAAAATTCTAGTAAATATAATTGTTGCGGTTTAGCGCCCCAAAACTACGGCGTGATCGTTAGGGACACCATTGTGGAGGGCTCTGGAAATTTCGTCAACCAGGGGTTCATTGCCGTGTAACTATATCTAAGTACATGCGTCTAGAGCAGTTGGCCTCCAAAGAAAATGTGGCCTAGGTGGTTGATACTGGCTCCCGTGAGTAAGAAGCAGAGCGTCATAACCACCCTGGCTACTACGCGGACAATAGGTTCCTCTCAGCTTACAGCGTTCGCGGGCACCGCCGACGTATACACGGAGCCCTCGATGACGGCGCGTGCTACGGAGACGTTGAGTCGGCCGGCAGCCTGCACGAGCATGTAGGCGCCTGAGCCGTTGCCGACTAGCATCAACGCTGAAGAGTCCGCGCCAAAAGCAGCGGCATTTTCCAACGCCCACTCCATGGCGACCATCATGTCTTCTTCGGCCACGTCCGGTGTGAGACCGTGCACATTCCTCGTATGCAGAAAGCCGAGCACACCCAAGCGCACGTTAGGCGCTACCACCACGGCGCCCACTGCGTGTAGACGGGGCGTCCAATTTCAGTGCTTTGTGGGAAATGGACGGACATTGAGCGTACGAATTTCGCACAGAAATGAGCACCATTATGCTAAAAGGAAGTCTCACACTTAGTTAGCTTGCTGCTTCTTTATTATTAACACTTCGCTTCCTCATGCAACGTGGCTATCATATCTCTGCTTTTGACCTTTATAATAACATTGTACACAAATTATGTGCACATTTTCTATGAATTTGCGTTACACCAAGCAGCTTTAGTTTCAGGTCACTTTCATACTAGGGTATAATCATGATACTATAGCATAAATATTCAAATGGAAATCATCAGATAGCGGCCGCTGGCATTTTGCTGTCAAGCGTCATTCAGTATTACGAAACGATATAAAAAATGCAGCAACGTTTTGTGTACTTCGAGTGGTTGCGCGTTCAATGCGAGCGTCCTACAATGTGCTACACGAGAAGCTACTTGGGTGATAAAGTGCCACAGCCTTTCAGATGCCACATTTGAACATGTGTCTGTAAATGAAATAGACTGGCTCGCAATACTATTAGGGGCATTCGATATTTTATGTTATCTAAAACAAGCTGATTTATACGGTGATTAAAGCAGGATGTAAACACATAAGCTTTATTTGAAGCACGTTATATGCATGCCTATTCTGCGTCGTTAGTAACACCACTGAGCGTCCGTGGTAGCTACGAAAGATGTTTGTGAACCCAATTACGAATTTTTTGTGTAATGCAATACATGCGTACAATAACAAAAGCAGCGATCGTTCAGTTTATTATTTCTGTCGAAGTATTGACTTTCGCGCTAAACTTTCATGTTTTTAAGTTTTGCCATTCAGGTTTTTCGTCAAATAAATTTGACTGAGTCGGGGTCTCCTAGACTGAATCGGACGAATTGGTGCAGGTGACAGTTAGCCTAAGGCTGCTTGCAACTAGGATAAATTTGGTGGCATATGGGCGTGATCGTCATAACACTGCAGAGATAAACTACAGAATGTAGGGACAAATAATAGCAGCACGAAATTGTGTCACAAAATAATATGTCACAAAATTGCGGATGTGTTTCTAGGGAATTCCGTATCTTTGATCCGTGACTTGAAACTATATGTATTAGTTTGAAACTAAGCTGTTTATCTGCATTAAAAAAAGAACACCCACCACGAAAGAGACAATAAACCTCAACTCCCCTTGTCCTCGCTATAACTGTGAGCCAGGCCTCTGTCAGGGGAGTGAGAACGTATTTATACGTTGTTCTGTTTCATGCTAAGTTACTTTTTGTATTGATTCTATGAAGTGACTTCCTGACTATACGGGCTTCCGTTGAAATCTTGACTTTATTTATTTATTTATTTGTTTACTTCTTTATTTGTTGAAGAATTAGGCGACAATAAAGCTTCGCCTCTAGGAGTTGAACGCAGTAGCGACAACTTGTTTTTATTGCGCACTTCAAACGCGTAGTAGAGTGTGTGCCTTCTGTAGTGGGGTACCAGCTTTCAACAAAGGAGCCGTAATGATAATCACATATTCTGACGCCACTTGCCAATGTACGCCCTTATCAAGCAATATTACTGCAATATTTCACAATGCATTGTGAGGCATGCATATAGGACGCGCGTGTTGTGCATGAAAGCTGCTTTCACTGAACTTTAAATCAGAGGAAGTTCTTGTATCTGTTTTCTCAAGCAGAGGCGTGGCCGTCTGGTAGAACAGCCGCTTGCCATGCGAACAACCCGGGTAAGATCCCCACTTAGAGCAAAACAACCCTGGTTTGGTCTTCATTCTGCTCCATGGTTTATAATCATTCGTTTGCTATTCCTATCATTCTCGAGTTTTCAGTCACGCATAAGAGTATGATTTTTCTTTCACAACTAACGACACCGATGCCGACATTGATGCCGACGCCAGAATTTCTGCAAAACTAGCTTTTTAACGCTGTCGCATTAATACTGTCATAAACCCTTTGATCGTCCAGGCAGAATACAGTGCAGTGATTGTTATATTCGTCACAAAGTAGTGTGATGTTGGCAGTAAAAAATAATGAAATACATCAACAAGAAAAATCAATGAGTAGGAACGCATCAGTCACTAATTGCAAATGGCCTCGCCTAATCATTGACTTAGATAGCGATACCGAGATGTGATTGATCTAGGGGACTTGCATTATTCACGCCCGAGCCTCAATAAGCACATCTCAGTGCGTCACAGAAATGCGCGACGTGCAAAATATACCCCGCAAGTAGTTTGTAGACAGCCATACTTCAAAAACGGGACGCGCAGTGGCTTAAATCTCAGGGGCCTTATACTACCCCCATGTGCATTCCGGCTATTTGAAAATAGGTACCGCTAAACGTGGGGAGGTTAAAAAAAACCTGCACACCACCGCCAAAAAAATGAGAAATTCTCGCTTAGGGGTGGGGGGGGGGGGCGGGGTTGATAAGCAGGATTTCCTGACACCGACATGCTCGAGGACCCTTGTTGGAAGAGTTCACCCTGTTGACCAACTTTATGCAGTGTGTGTTCATTTGGGCAAAACGGTCTCTAGAAGGTGATAGGCCATTCTTATTCCTTTTTGTACAGCTCACATCCACACATTATTTCCTTCCTTCTGAGCAAACTATGCCGACATTACCTTTCGCCGCCAGCTCTGCCCACTGAGGAACATCGTTGGTGCTCTGTTGGAACCAATGACCAGTAGCCGCAAGCAGCAAAGGCATCGTGCCGTTGCCAAGAGTAGTGCCATTATCGAGAGCCGTATCGAGAGCACTCCCATTGTCCAGCGTCGTAGGCTTGGTGGGTGCCCAGACGTTCAAGTGCAAGCAATTCTCGCTTCCCAACACTCGGCCGTTAACCCACTGGGCGCACGGTGCGCGGGGCTGCACTGCAAGCAATTTTTCGCAGTTGCCAGAGCCGTTGAGAGGAACTGGCTTGGCGAATCGACGCTCGTCCTCGGAGGCGCGGGTGTAAGGAACTCCGAGCCAGCCGGTTACATTCGCACCCTCGCCTGTTGAAACGGTTGTGCCTAACAGCCAGCCCGAGGTGGTCTTCACCTACGACGGCACAAGCTTGTTAAGATTTGCACAAGCTAGTTGCATAACGTATAATTATGATGCTTCAGAAATTAAGCATACGTACAGTTGCGTTAATATTGAGTATTAGCTTTAAAACATTCACCTTTTAACTGCTACGGTGAACTTTGCCATGTCGGGGAAGCATAGTGAAACATACAGCACGAGCATGGACATGGTAGGAAATATTAAAACTTGACCCAATATACTGTAGTAAGAAACTCTGTGTGTTTCCTTCACGTGTCGCTATGGTTGTTTTGGCTGTGTTTCACTACCTCTATCCAGTGGAAAGTATTTCTAGTGCTCATGTGCTAATCATCCTTTTAACCCCTAATCACTGTTCGTACTTGTTTGCCACGTTGCACTGCCATGGTTTAAAAAAAAGTTTCTTCTGAAAGGGGCCCTGAAACACTTTTTCAACCAACCATAGAATGAATTCACCAGAAGAGCTTATTGCATTACGAATACAACGCCGCAAAAATTTTAACTATCCATCCAGTGCGAGTGGAGTTACAAATGTTTGTCACATGCTGCAATAACCTCTTCCTGTTTGCAAACAGCGTGACGTCACTGCCCCGCTCACCATTCCCTCCCTCGGAGCGGGTGCTAGTTATAAAGAACGTTCCGTCGGTGGGATCCTTATGCATAGTAGCGCTGCCTGTGTATGCATTCCTTCGACAGAAATTTTGTGGTTTGATATTGTCTAAAGTCCCAATTTTTATAAGGAAGAGTTGCTGCGTATAGTGCCCAATTCTATTAGGTTAACATGGGGAAATTTACACGTCGTACATGGCCGCCGTACACATACTACAGCTAATGTTGCCGCTGTGACATGAAGTTTAAGCTTTAAAAAAGAAAAGAAAACTAGCCCTGAACACCGTGCTATTGTACCGCCCAAAGCCACCAGCGTCGTTGTTTTGCCAACAAAAGCCTTCATGTGCACCGGTGACGTCACGCTGTGACGTACCCTGGTAGATGTCTATTGCAATCTTTCGTATCTTATCCAGACAGAAGTGCTTGAAGTTAGGCAGGGAGAGATGGCAGGGCCACAGAAAAAAACGTCACGCGCGCCTCGTGACCTTGAGCACTTGTTTACTTTTTTCTTTCTTCGAATGCGCGACTTCTTCAGTGTGATCGCGCGCGCACGCATGGACAAGTAGCGGCCTCCCACGGCGATCTCTGTAACAAGCGAGCGCGCCATGTTCAAATCAGTCATTGGTTGATATATGGGCTTGCTACGCGTAATTTTGGGGCATATTCCGTGATTTGTCAAGGAAAGATAAAGGTTTTTTAGCTGATTTTGATTATTGTTTGTTAATTTCAGGCCGCGTGCTGCGCTATATTATTTGCCTCGCGGGTTGTCGGGAGCCTCTGCTACCGATGAGCCGCGTTGTCTGCCATGCTCAAGAAGTGTTGCAGGCCCCCTTTAACAACTGTTGTAGTGGGGCGTGAACAGCATGAATTAACGTTGTTATTTGTTTGCATACGTATGACAGATGCATTAAATCTGAGTAATACGGCTGCGCACTAATCAGAGAAGAATAAATTGAGTTAGGTCACACTGGTTTACAAAAAAAGACTTCTGAAGTGAAGGTGGTGCGTTGCCGTTGAAGCCGACAACCGCCGTATTGCTCCAGGCAAGAAATGTGTGGGTGGTCGCTTGGGCATTCGAGGAAGTTCCAGAAATGGCAGATTTCTTGGCATCTTTGGTGAAAAGTTGATTGATTGATTTGTGGGGTTTAACGTCGAAGAAACCACCATATTACTATGAGAGACGCCGTAGTGGAGGGCTCCGGAAATTTCGACCACCTGGGGTTCTTTAACGTGCACCCAAATCTGAGAACATGGGCCTACGACATTTCCGCCTTCATCGGAAATGCAGCCGCCGCCGCCGGGATTTGAACCCGCGACCTGTGGGTCAGCAGCCGTGTACCTTAGCTTCTAGACCACCACGGCGGGGTGCTTTGGTGAAAAGTGATGTTGTGGATGCTTAGACCAAAGTCAGACGCTTCTGAAAGCCATGCTGACCTCTTGTGCTGTTTTCGATAATACTAATCGTGGGAAGCAAATGCTCGGAATAACTTTTCATATGTAAGTATGCATAGCAGATTCTTTCATTCCCCCAACCCCCTTGCAGTGTTCTACAATTGCATTTGCAAATGAAAGCTCTCACTTACTACCCCTTTGAGCGAGCTAAAATGAGCTGAAGCAAGGTTTTTCAGTGAGCCACACTTTCGCTAAAAACAAGACACTGCGTCATGCGTGGCTGCGTTATTTTCGTCGAAATTACTGGACGCCTAAGGATGCGCCCGTCATTTGCAGGAAATACATTGAAGCTGGTTGCTTCGACAAAACGAGTGAAAGTACAAGGCTTCAACACGGCAGCATTCCCACGGTTCTCCCGGTGTTTCCCACACATTTGTAGAAACCAGCGAGCGCCCAATTATTGTTTGAGTGATTTGATTATCGCAGTACCGCATGAAGAGCTTATTATGTTCTATATGCGCAGAGGCAGTCCCTCACTGCTGATTGATTCATATGTGGGGTTCAACGTCCCCAAACCACTATATGATTATGAGAGACGCCGTAGTGGAGGACTCCGGAAATTTCGACCACCTGGTGTTCTTTAACGTGCACCCACATCTGAGCACACGGGCCTACAACATTTTCGCTTCCATCTGAAAGGCAGCCGCCGCAGCCGGGATTCGATCCCGCGACCTGCGGGTCAGTCGCTGGGTACATTAGCCACTCGACCACCGCGGCGGGGCAGTTCCTCGCTTTTTTATGTTTGCGTAAGACGCTATAATACCGTCTGAAATATCGCACGTGACACTGTCCTATTTTATTTTCACAAACTCATGATACGCATGCGTTTAAACAGGAGCGCAAAATTTGCAATAAAAAACCGCAAGGCAATGGGCAGAGCCCACGTATACCTTCGGAATGGATGGTACGCGAAGCATGCGGATAGAAGGTGACTGTGGTGTGCGTATTTTATAGAGCAAAACGGTTATGACGTAGCGCTAGAGATATGTACAAATGCTTGCAGACACACGCACTAAACAGTTGCATATGCTTTTTTATAAGTAGAGCTTTATATAACCAGTTGTTTACACTTGCGTAATAATTCCAACCGCAGCATGAACATCACCAACACCACAAGTATTTAGCTGCTATGATTAGCTGGTGCTCGAGAACATGGTAACCCTGAACACTGCTACATAAGTCAAATTCAGCGGAAGGCACATAACTACGATTGACCTTAACATGACGTGACGGCTGTATCATAAGAGTACACATGTATTGCTTATAAAACTGGGTAGCAAGCACAGAAACCACTGTTGACGTTTCACGAATATTAGCATCTATTTTAAATATAGTTCATGATGAACAAGCGCTAAACATACGACACTCAGAGAAGACAAAGAGGAGCGCTTACTACAAACTGAAAATTTTATTTCGAAGCGAACATTAATAAATGCACAACACGCATGTACGTCATTCCGAACCTCCCCCTGTCATCATCAACAGCGTGACATACCAAAATAACCAGTCCCATAGTCGATGGCGCACAACCGAAAACAAACAAGTGTAAAGCCCCCCCCCCCACCCCCAAAAAACTTTAAAAAGAAAACGTAAAGAAGAAAATGCACTTGGTTATGTTACGTCCAGAAAAGCAAACTCGGCATCGGGTAATGGAACAAACGCTTCACTGACGCAACTGTCACCTTCTTTTCTAATTCTACATGCTTCCAGTCTTTCCCTCGTTGTCCGCTTCTTGTGCTTGTCAATTATTCGTGTTTCTGAAAACTTCGGCTGGCAGCTGCACTCCTTTTAGTGGATTGCTAAGTTTGAGTAAGGGGCCCAGTTTAAGCAACTCCCATGTTCACGAAGGGGCGCATTCAGGCAACAACCTCTCTGACCAACGTATTCCTTTTTACATGTGAAAGGAGTTCCGTATACATCTTTTTTGCACTCAATGTTCATCCTGGCATGTTTTATGCTACATCTGTCCGATTCTCCTATTCTTTTTTTTTGGCTAGCCTTTCTACTGCTGGGCAAATCTTCGATAATTTGTTTACGGTTAAAATAACAATGCACACGGCATACCCTACTGCAACTTTTCTTTTAACCAGGTAGTGAAAAAGACAATGATCGGCACACGCGAAAAGGTGAGACAAGTTTTTTTTATTTATTTAACAATACTGTCGATCCCGTTGGGGGTTTCTACAGGAGTGGGTTGGAAAGTGTCAACAAACATTCTATATTCACATACTTATACAACTGTATGGGTATAAAAAATCATGGTATAAAATGATAACAATTATGGACCTACAATATTAACGAGACACATGTCTCAGTCACAAGTGCACACGCTGAAAAAAAACACGAAAAGAAAGAAAAAGGTAAGCACGCAACATACAAAAATGGTACCTAATTCCACCTTTTTAAACCACAAATGTACTGGCAGGGAGGACAATGATCAGAACAATCCTGATAACGTCGCTATCATGTAGCTGATAGAACGGCTTGGCCAGCAAGTTCGTAAAATTCGTTGACAGTGGGCTGCACAACCACCGTCTCGGGTAAAGCACTCCATTCTCGCAATGCCCGCGGGAAAAATGAAGAACTAAAAATATTGTTGGTGCATAAATAATCTTGCAGTGTAAGGTGATGCTTGGGACGGGTTTCTCTAGAAGTGTTGAAAGAAATGTAGGTGTTCGAACCTACTTTGTTTGTTGTGTAGGATTAGGTACATAAATTTGAGTCGGGATAGCATTGCACGACTGCCTGGCGTGTGAAGGTCAATATCTGTCAGCATTTGCGTAGGCGAGTTGGTGCGCCTATATATGTTACAGATAAAACGCGCGGCTTCACGCTGGATGGCCTCAATAGTAGCTGTGTGTTTTTGGGTAGACGGGAACCATGCCACGCTCGCATATTCTAAGATAGGGCGTATAATCGTCGCATAGGCCAAGAGCTTGGCTTCTCCTGTCGAGTATCGCAAGGCCCGCTTTAAAACCATTAGCTTCCGCACCGCTTTGCCAGTCCCGTGATCTACATGTGCCGACCATCCGAGATCTGACGATATGACGACGCCCAAGTATTTGTACTGAGTGACTGTTTTAGAGATGATGCTATCATAGCCATACCGGAAAGTGAGTTTCGATTTCTTTTTTGTTACTGTCAATGCAACTGTTTTATCGAAGTTGATGACCATTTGCCAACTCTCGCACCATTGTGCTAACAAGGCGAAATCACTGTTCAAACTTATTTGATCTTGCTGGCTTTGTATTTCTTTATACAGGACGCAGTTATCTGCAAATAACCTAATTTGAGATTGAACCCTACAAGTTATGTCGTTTATAAGCAAAAGAAACTGGGTAGGAGCCAAAACTGAACCCTGAGGTACTCCAGAAAGCACCGGCATAAGTTCAGAAGTGCTGGCGCCTAACTGGACAAATTGGCGGTGGTCAGTTAAATAGCACTTAATCTAGCGGAAGATTGGTCCATCCCCTAGAATATATCTGAGGTTTGGCAGAAGCTTGGCATGGCAGACACGGCCAAATGCCTTTGAAAAATCCAGTAGAATTATGTCTATTTGTGTCTGATCGTTTATTCCTTTAGCGAGATCATGCAGGATTTCTACAAGTTGGGTAACGGTAGAGTGACCAGCCTTGAAGTCATGTTGATGGGGTTGGAGAACATTGTTTTCCTCGACGAACTGGGTAATACATTTTAGTATAATATGCTCTAAAAGTTTGCAGCAAGTACATGTGAGAGAAATAGGCTTATTATTAGACGAGAAGAAGTATTACCAAATTTATAGACAGGCACTATTTTCGCCATTTTCCATTCGGCTGGCAGGCATTGTTCTGAAACTGACTTGTTGTAAAGAAGACATAAGTATTTGCTTACGGATTTGGCGTAGCGTTTCAGGAAGCAGTTCGGGATTCCGTCTGGGCCGGTGGACTTCTTATCGTCTAACTTCAATAAGAGTGAAAGCATGCCTGCTTCGGTTATGACTGGTGCACTTAGCGTCTCGTTTCCCTCTATATTTTCTGCTCTGTAGGCATGCGCAATGCCTTTGTCAGGAGCATATACGGAATGGAAAAAAACGTTAAACGTTTCTGCTTGTTGCTTTTCTTCCTTGGGTAACAGTGGTTTTGCACTGCTTCCTTTAAATTTAATATATCGCCAGAATTTTCGGGGTGAATGTTGGATAAAGTTGCTAAGCGTTGTACTGCAGTAGTCCTGCCTTGCTAACTTTGTTTCTTCTTTTAGCAGCCTGTTTAATGAATTTATTTTTTGGTGGAAGTCCGGGTCCGGGAGAAACCTATTAGATTTCCTCAGTTTTTTATTCTTCGTTTTATGTGAATTACATCGCGCGTGATCCATGGGTTGTACTTGTTAGTGTTCTTTTCAATTTGTGGGATATATTGCCTCAAGCAGTGCTTAACATGTGCTTTGAACAAGAGCCAAATCTCAAGAAGTTGTAGTACTCATTGGGCTAGGTAGGTCATAATGGCATCGTCATCTGCTCTGTTAAAAGCGTACACGGACTTTCTAGTACCACGTCGAGCAATCTTTTCTGGAAGTGTAAGTGTGCAAAAATCATATCATGGTCAGACATTCCTTCAAGGACTTCGACGTTGTATTTCCCTTTCAGAAAGAAATCACTCAAAAAAACGAGGTCTAAGATGGAGCTTGAAGTGCCCTGCACACGAGTAGGCTGAGAAAGAACTTGAGTAAGGTTGAAAGTGAACAGAAGACTTAGCAATATATTGTTTGCTACACTTGATGGGCATCATCATCATCATCATCATCATCATCATCAGCCTGACTACGTTCACTGCAGGACAAAGGCCTCTCCCATGTTCCGCCAGTTAACCCGGTCCTGTGCTTGCTGCTGCCAATTTATACCCGCAAATTTCTTAATCTGATCTGCCCACCTAACCTTCTGTCTCCGCCTAACCCGCTTCCCTTCTCTGGGAATCCAGTCAGTTACCCTTAATGACCAGCGGTTATCCTGTCTACGCGCTACATGCCCTGCCCATGTCCATTTCTTCTTCTTGATTTCAGCTATGATATCCTTAACCCCCGTTTGTTCCCTAATCCACTCTGCTCTCTTCTTGTCTCTTAAGGTTACACCTACCATTTTTCTTTCCATTGATGGGCATAGAGAGTTCCAATTATTATTGGGGAGATTGAAATCTCCTCCCATCAATATGCCGCTCCCCTCCATGTGATCTTGCATATAATCTAGAAGCTGATCAAGATATGACGCTTCGGCATGGGGGGGTCTATATACCGCACCAACACAGACTTTATTCTGGCCTAGCTGAATCCTACACCACACCTCCTCTACACCACACCACCCGAAACCTCTGGCATCACTGTGTAACTTATGCCTTGTTTTAGGAGCAAGGCGAGACCACCGCCTTTAGCTGGTCTATCTTTTCGAATAATGAAATAGCCCGGTGGAGTCACCTCACAGTTTCCAATATCATAAAGTAGCCAAGTCTCAGTCACACAAATAATGCCGGGTTCGAGTGCAATCAGGTTTGCTTCAAAGTGTTCGATTTTATTGATAAGGCTGCGCGCATTAACGTTAAGCAGAACTAGCGTCGAGGGTGAAGGTGAAAAAGTCGAAGTTGAGGGTGAAAAAGAGCGGATAGTGGTCATCCCTTATCTGCACAACATTTTGTATCGGAAGTAGCGTTCGGCAGGGTAATGGAAAGTGCTTTTTTCTTAAGCTGTGCAATTCCTTGCACTGTATTGAAATGCGGTAACGGTGGCTCGCCGCATTTCTCGCACATGGGTGTCTCACCATCGGACAAAAGATGTGAATGTGTACTGTGTGTACGTTCTAATCTTAGCCTAATAAATGTTACGTCTGTATGGCGTGACTTCGATACTTGCAGACAATTACCAAGGTGTGGCTTGGTATCGTGCCGTTTATTTTCTGTTTGGCCATCCCAAGTGCTTTTCCAATAAGCTAAGTGCTGTCATTTGAGGACAGGTTTCAGGTCAAGCGCAGGAATGGCTATGGATGTGAAGACAGTGTTTTCGCGGATGGATTGGGTTAGCTGGTCCACCAACACATTACCTTGGATCTTGCAGTGCCCTTCACACAGCACACTACGATATACTGTTTGATTGTGTAGACTGTGCATAATAGCGAGTAAAGTGAGACAAGAACGCAGTTTTTGTGTTTTTATGACTTTTAAGAGTATTTACTACGCCTAATGAGTCTGTGTGAATTACTGCCTGCTAGAGATTTGATTGTTTGATATGTTTAACGGTCGCAATTATCGCGTAAGCTTCTGCGGTGAAGATGTTTGTGTCAGGATGGAGTAAGCCGGCATCCGAAAAAGGTGGGTGGACCGCTGTGTACGACACATGATTGTGAGACTTTGAGGTACCTGTGAAGAAGTCAGGACAATTTTATTTTTGTTCAGGAGCATGTTTCGTAACTTCCACAAAGGATACATCGTATTTTACGAGCTGCCATTGCCATGGTGGCAGATGCACGGCAGGAGCCATGAGACATTGATGAAGTGGCACTCCCGTTTCCCCAGCGAGGCCTCTAACACGAAGCGAGTAGGGCTGTCGCAACGAAGGACTGTTATCAAACAGTGTGGAACTGGGCAAGTCATTGATTATGGCGTGTGAGGGGCGCTTCTTGTCTGCCTTCTCTTTGAGGTAGTACACAACGACATGTAACTTCTCCGTAGCTGCCGCGACCACTCGTCTGATTCTGTGTACAGGCTTTTTACGGGACTTGTGCGAAAAGCACTCGTAGAAAGACGCACGCTTGAAAGATGGACCGGGTCAAGCATTTTCAAAGTGCTTGGTGCAGCTGACTGGTGAATTACCGCCCCGTAATCTAGGCACGTTCGTATAAGACTTCTGTAACGATTTATCAGACATTTTTTATCACTGCCCCATGAAGGCCGTGAAAAAACTTTGAGTATATTTATTGCTTTGAGGCACTTGTTTTAAAGGTTTTTCATGGGAGGTATGAATGGTAATTTTATGTCTAACATTTCACCTAAGAAATGGTGTTCACTTCTAACAGCTAATTGGTACCAGTGAAGGTCGATAAAAGGATCAGGATAGAGACCTCTCTTTCTTGTAGATAAGACGCATATGTTTTTTGTGGGTTAAGAGTAAACCAATTATCATCTGCCCAATCGGTAACTTTATCCAAACCAAGTTGAAGCTCTCGCTCGCATGATGCGAGATTGCAGGATTTAAAACCGATCAGCACGTCATCGACATAAGTGCAATAAAGCACATTGCGAGGAATGTAGGGATGCAATGTATTCATTTTTGAATAAAAAGTTGGCAGCTAAAGACGCCAGCTTGCGGCACTCTAGTCTCCTGGACAAAAGTTTGTGACAAGACATTCCCCACCCGGACAAGAAAGTGCCATTTGAGAAATAACTTCCGATCATGTTCAGCATTTTACCTCGGACACGTAAGTGTGGGATGTTAGGCGATCCGGGACGTCCGATAGTATCCAATAACCGCACATCAACAGAAAATATATCAGAATTCATCAATTCCTTAATAAAAACATCCCCTCAAGTTTTCCCCATTACCTAAAGGACACAAATCACTTCATCAGCGAAATTTCAAGTCTCGACATCCCAGACGGTAGTTTTCTGGTGACCATGAACAACTGCTCACTGTACACCGACATACCCCACCATGACGGAATAGCGGCTATGGTTTCTGAATATGTAAAATCTGACTCATCAACGAGTGTAAGTGGCGAGGTACTGTTTACACTTCTTGAACTTGTACTAAATTATAACCATTTTGAGTTTAATGGCAAGCATTTCCTTCAGCAAAACTGCGATTCGGCCTAGTTGGAATCTATCCATCCTGAAAATGTATGCGCAGGCGAACAAGGACAAAGAAAGGAAGACAAACTGGCGCAATCTAACAACTGATTTATTAATCGAAAAACATTGACTTTTTAACCCTCGGAACAGCGCTCCCTGGTGACCTAAAAAAACAACACAATGCACTGCGCACTTACGACAACGATAACAAAAACATAAAAAACGATAACAGTTTCATTGATTAACAGACAAGAGCGCGATTTCTTTTGTTAGTAAAGCTACTGAAGGGTGGCTAACACAGTTGTCTTTCTGCTTGTCTATATGATATGCCTCCATTATCTCCCTTGACGTCTTGTTTCTACTCCTATACAGCAAGGTAGTGTCGCTAAAGCAAGGAGAGCATGCGCACTCATTGCAATGCATTGCCAAATGGGTTTCAGGCCGACCTTTCAGGCTTGACATATGCTCTCTTAGCCTCGTGTTAATGCACCTGCCAGTCTGCCCTATATATACACAACCGCATGATAAAGGTATGCAATACACCACACTGTGTGCACATTCAACAAACCTGAGCTTATGTCTTATGCTACATCTCTTATGTGCGCTGGTCCCTCTGTCGCATTTCTGGTTGACCAACGCGCACACTCCTCCTATTTTGTTTTTGGCCGAAAACACCACTTTCACATCATACTTTCCAGCCACCTTTTTTAATCTATGTGAAAGCCTATGTACATAAGGGACCGCTACTACCTTAGAGCTAGAACCAGTCATCCCACCTGTTTCCAAACATGGCGCCGTTTCCCGTCTGAGCTTCTTTAATAACCTAGTGCCTACGGCCAACATCACAGAGAATGGGTACCCCTCGTCCTGGAGCCTAGAGACCTGTTCATGAAACGACGCATGAACAGTATGGAAACAGGATTTAACCAATGCAGACCGAAAACAATTTGTTATAATTCCATTCTTGACCAGCTTAGAATGACATGAAGCGAAACTCATAAGCGGCTTTCCTGCCCTAGGCGAAAAGGTCCAACACACATGATCTGACAAAAAGTCCAGCTTCAAATCCAAAAACTGTAGCTTATTTTCAACCGGTACTTCTGAAGTAAATGTCAACCCCTTTCCTAGAGAATTAAAAGCATTCAATACCGAAACCCTGAAGTCCTCTTTGTGCACATCGCACCCCAACACCAAGTAGTCATCAACATACCTGAAGACCTTGTAGACTACACCTTGTAGGCAAAACGACAAGTCTCTATCTATGCTGCCCATGAAAATGTCACTAAGGACCGGCGCTACCTTTGACCCGATGCATACCCCCTTCGCCTGGATGAACGTTTTATCCCCGAACCCCACGTGAGTGTTCTCTAAATAAAAGCTCAGAAGCTCAAGAAAAGACTCGACGGGCATACCACAGGTGTTGCGAAACGTCACTTCGTTATTTTCTGTTATGCACTCTAGGACACAATGCATTAAAGGCACATGCGGCAACGAGTAATACAAGTCCTGAGCGTCAATGCTGATACCCCAACTGTTTTTTCTGTTATCTGATGCAAAAAAACCCCGTGAGACCCTCAGAATTAGCCAGCAGAAAAGGGTCATTTACTTTCAACGACTTCAACATCTTTTGCAGATACCCCGCAACTAGCTTCTGCCACGCCCCTTTTTCTGAAACAATAGGCCTAAAAGGAACCTCCTGCTTATGGGTTTTTGCTGTGAAAAACACCTTCAATTCCAATCCCTTTGAATTCCCAACATCAGACGCAAGTTTTTCTAAGTTGCATTTCCTTAATAACTCGACAGCCTTCTTCTTCACGCTTTCTACATTCACATGACATTCTTTAAAGCACTTTTGAATTGCCGCAGAGGCTTTATCTACGTACATAGTCTCCGGTAGAACAACCAAAAAACCTTCTTTGTCCGCTTGAACAACTCTTAAGTTGTTCTCAACCAAATAACTAGCAACCCGAGCGACATTAAGGCAAGGCGTGGTGCTTACCGAAGCTTTGGCGACAACGTCAACACATTCCACTACACATCTGTCTTTTTCCTTTTCGGGTACTTGCCGGGCAATGTCTCTTGTGAGGGATAGCTTGTCCACAAGGTCAAGTCTAGGCTCCACACAGAACTTCGGTCCCAACCTCAGGACCTTTTGTTGGCGCTCTTCCACCACCGCATCACCCAGGAGTAGAAGGCCTCCCTTCGGCGGATCTCTCTTTTTCCTGGGCAAGCCCCGACGCACGTCATTCCACATGGCCTCAGTTAAAATGTTCGCTTGTCTACACCACTCGCGGAAGACCTTGACGTTTAGACGCCCATCAGAAACAGACGAACACGCCACTCTTAGGCAATCCTTGAAGTGCCTAACCTGTCTTCGGCTCTCTGATCGCAATGTTCCTTCAGGTTAGTGGCACTGCAATGGGCACGAAAATGGCCCCAAGTTTCGCGAGCACCTTTATGGCTTCACCTGAAATCCCATTCATTGAGCGACGTACCTTGAAACCTTTCTACTACAGAAGATACTTAGACGATATTTTTATGATATGGAACCACGATGAGGGAAGTCTTTTCCGCTTCGTAGAGGATTTTAACAAGTGCCACCCGTCAATTAAGTTCACGCACAAAATTTCCAAAACTAGCATTAACGTCTTGGACGTCACCGTCACGGTTAAAAATGACCGCTTGTCAACAAACCTTTACAAAAAGCCTACAGACCGTCAAATGTACCTACATTTCAACAGCAGCCACCCAAAGCATTGCAAAACGGGTATTCCATATTCTCAGGCCTACCGGTACCGAAGAATATGCACTGATATGCGGGAATTTGACAGACACGCAGAACGCCTAAAGCATTTCTTACTGAAACAAAATTATCCGGAAGACATTATTGACGATGCCATACTACGTGCTCGCAACGCGAACAGGAATGATATAATTAAGGGACCAAACATAGTATCTAAAACGACTTCCCAAACGAACCTTGTACTAACTTACTCCTCATCAGCGCCATGAATCGGCAACATACTTTCCCGCCATTTCAACATAATCAGACAAAGCAAACGACTAACTTCTATTTTCGCGAAGCCACCTCACGTGGTGTACCGCAGGGATAAAATTCTGAGGGACATTCTTGTCAGAGCAAAAACAAACACCCCCAAAATTCTATCAGGATGCCATCCCTGCGGAAAAGCTCGATGCAAGGTATGCCCACAGATGGTCACAACACGTGAATCCAAAGCGAACTTCTTGGATTTCAAATTCTGCATAACTGAAAGCCTTAATTGTGACTCCAGTAACGTAATATACAGGCTACATTGCAACATCTGCGGACAAGAATATATCGGCCAGACACGCCATTTCGGCTGCGGTTCAATATTCACCGGTACCACGCCACTTCACTGCCGAAGCTACCTTTATTGATTGCTTAGCAGTGATTGCTTAGCAGATCGCAGTTTCAGTAGGTGCTCTCTTTTTTCACCTAATTTTAAGTGAACTTCGCGAATATCACATTCGTGTCCGTCGGTGATGGACGTGGACCCCCACGGACGTCCGCCAGTTACGGCGGCGTCGGCAGTGGCCGCATCCAGGAAGCGTACGGGACTCTACAGCGACTACGACAGCGAGGGCACTCTTGTTTACTCAATGAGCAGCGAAGAGCCTTCTGACGACGACGACTTTAAGCTGATGCTGAGCCGTAAAGTGAAGAGGCGGAACGTCAAAACATCTTCGTCATCGAGTACGTTGAACGACAGAGTGCCAAGGAGATCCGTGACAAACACTATCCTTTTTGTCTCGGAAGTACCGGACGGTAACATGAAGCGCCTCAACAGACAATCTGTTTCGGTGATGCTGGAAGGACTCGTGCCAAACGAGATCACAGACATCAGAGTGAACACGCGTAAGAACGTATTGGCCATCGACGTTTTGCATGCTGTGGTACTTAATATACTGCGCAACGTCAACGAGTTGGGGGGAATGAAAGTTCGCTCCTACATTCCTGTGAGCTCTAACGTTGTCACTGCAGTCATCTAGGATGTGGATACTACCATTCCCAGCTCCGACTTCGATGTTCTGGTCAAACCGGCAAATGAAGCCAGCGTCATCGCAAATGTTGTCCGTTTGGGAAACTCACGCTGCTTGAAGATCATGTTCAAGGGCGACTCTCTTCCTTCACACGTAAAGGTGGGCCATTTTCGGCATTCAGTGCGACCTTTCATACTGAAGCCCTTACAGTGTTATAAGTGCATGAAGATGGGCCACGTGAGAAGCGTATGCGAAAATAGGACGGTGTGTCCTCGTTGCGCGGAAGCCCATTCTGCGGATGACTTCGAAGACACTACCCTCAAATGCTCGAATTGTCATGGGTCACATGCAGCTTCGTCAAAAGAATGCCCCAAAATCCAAAGAGAAATAGCGGTATTGAAACAAATGGCCAGAGACAATTCGTCGCATCGAGAGGCTGCCAGGACCGTCCGAAAGAGGCGTCATCGTCGCCGCAGGTCATCAAAGAATGCCGCAGACGCTGCATCGAAAGCACCACTCCACCACCCTTCTTTTCCACCGCCCTTGCCTCCCAGACCGACGGCGGCCAGGACGGTCAACAAACCAACGAGCAGCACTGTTGCAGATGAATCAGTTTGGCCTTCATTGCCGAAATCACAGCCACCTGCAAATCCCAAGCGCACATCGACAGTCACATCACTCCAGCCAGCCGATGACAAGCGGCCTGAGGAGGACACAGAAGTCATCAGAATGTTCCGAACACTACTGGATGCCATGCGAAAGCTGTGCAGCAACCTGAAGTCTCCGCTCGCTCAGAGTGCACTACAAGTACTGGATGCTCTAAGTCCAGTGTTTGCAAGTCTCCAGTAGCAACCATGGCTCAACCAATTTTCTCCTTCCGCAACGAGGTCCGTCAAGCGTCGATAATGCAGTGGAACGCGAGAGGCCTGAGATCCCGCATCTCTTCGTTCCGTCAGTATATATTCATGAATCGTATTCCTATGATACTTGTATGTGAACCAAACATGCAACAACCTCCTAAACTATCAGGGTATGAATCTTTCGTTTCTTCAACGCACGAGGAACGCAGCAAGGTGGTTGTTTACATTCGCACAGATTTCACATATGTGCATCATGCAGTTCCACCGCATGATGACAATCAATATGTCTGCTTACGTGTTAAAAAGGAAAAATGTGTCATTCACACTCATTGGTGTCTACATATCACCATCTGGACGATTTGAACAAGACCGACTAAGAGACATACTGACAACAACTACGGGCCCGTGGGTTATAACTGGAGCCTTCAATGCACATCACTTAATCTGGGGTAGTTCGACGATCAACGCTAAAGGAAGAAACCTCGTGTCATTCGCCTCCAAGCATGACCTATGTTTCTTAAATGATGGCAGTCCTACATACCTGCGGGGCCTTACGTACAGCAGTTGCCTCGATTTGACTCTGGTATTCAGAAACTTCCGGTCGCAAGTGCACTGGTTTTCAGACATCGAAACGCATGGAAGTGACCACATTCCAACTAATATGCGAATAAGGGGTCTTACTCACTCCTTTCCTAAGACCACAATACGAAGAATTGATTGGTCCAAATTTCAGCTACTCATGGAAAATACATGCCGTGAAGACCCTGACCATAACTTGGAGGATGTCATCAAAAAGGCAATGAGGGAAGCTTCCTGTCTCCTCCCGTTCACCGGCAAGCGTTCAGATTTCGACGTTGAACTGGAAAAACTGTGCGCGCTTCGCCGAAGGGCGGAAAGAAGATACAGGCGGACGAAAGCAATATGTGACTTGAGGCTGGCACGACGCATACAGAAAAAAGTCCAACGACGTTTAGACAAACTTGAACAGGAACGCTGGAAATCATTCTGCGAATCATGGGATCCCCGAAAGCCGTTGTCACGCATCTGGAGCAGTATTCGTGGCCTGCGCTCGACTCCCCAACAAAGACATCCTTTCACGGCTTTAGCCCTACATTCAGGCCACACCCAACTTCAAGGCTGTACAAGGCTGTACAAGGCTGTACAAGGCTGTATAGCCCCTGTTCAAGGCTGTACAAGGCTGTATAGCCCCAGCCTTGTACAAGGCTGGGGCTATACAGCAGCTTGTGATAACCTAGCTTTTGCAGCTTAAGTTGGTCGTCTACTCATGTGCCTGTCGGCTTCGAAGGGAAGACCGCATCAGATGTGCCTTAATTTTGAATCTACTAATTAACGAAGGCTTAACGTCCACTACACTGAGCTGTTTTGTATTCACTGATAGGTTTCAATTAAACACCAAATATCTCAGGCGCAACAAACGCCATGATCAGTATGGAGCTAGTAAATGTGATCCTCATTAGCACGATAGTGAACGTAATCATATAGGTACGAGCTAATTAGCATGGTTTTACTTAGAACGCTCATGGTTGCCTCGCCGCGGTGGTCTAGTGGCTAAGGTACTCGGCTGCTGACCCGCAGGTCGCGGGTTCCATTCCCGGCTGCGGCGGCTGCATTTCCGGTGGAGGCGTAAATGTTGTAGGCCCGTGTGCTCAGATTGGGGTGCACGTTAATAAACCCCAGGTGGTCTAAATTTCCGGAGCCCTCCACTACGGCGTCTCTCATAATCATATAGTGGTTTTGGGACGTTAAACTACACATATCAATCAATCAATCATCTCGACATCCCAGGCGGCAGTTTTCTAGTGACCATGGACGTCTGCTCAATGTACACCAACATACCCAACCATAACGGAATAGTGGCTATGGTTTCTGAATATGTAAAATCTGACTCATCAAGTAGTGTAAGTGGCGAGGTAGTGTTTACACTTCTTGAACTTGTACTAAATTATAACCATTTTGAGTTCAATGGCAAGCATTTCCTTCAGGTCAGTGGCACTGCAATGGGCACGAAAATGGCCCCAAACTTCGCGAGCACCTTTATGGCTTCACTTGAAATCCCATTCATTGAGGGACGCATTTTGAAACCTTTCTACTACAGAAGATACTTAAACGATATATTTATGATATGAAACCATGATGAGGGAAGTCTTTTCCGCTTCATAGAGGATTCTAACAAGTGCCACCCGCCAATTAAATTCTCGCACAAAAGTTCCAAAACTAGCATTAACTTTTTGGACGTCACTGTCACGGTCAAAAATGACCGCTTGTCAACAAACCTTAACAAAAAGCCTACAGACCATCAAATGTACCTACATTTTAACAGCAGCCACCCAAAGCATTGCAAAATGGGTATTCTATATTCTCAGGCCTACCGGTACCGAAGAATATGCACCGATATGCGGGAATTTGACAGACACGCGAAACACCTAAAGCATTCCTTATTGAAACAAAATTATCCGGAAGACATCATTGACGATGCCATACTACGTGCTCGCAACGTGAACATGAATGATATAATTAAGAGACCAAATAGAGTATCTAAAACGACTTCCCAAACGAACCTTGTACTAATTTACTCCTCATCAGCGCCACGAATCAAGAACATACTTTCCCGCTATTTCAACATAATCAGGCAAAGCAAACGACTAACTTCTATTTTCGTGAAGCCACCTCACGTTATGTACCGCAGGGATAAAAATCTGAAGGACATTCTTGCCAGAGCAAAAACAAACACCCCCAAAATTCAATCAGAGTGCCATCCCTGCGGAAAAGCGCGATGCAAGGTATGCCCACAGATGGTCACAACACTTTAATCCAAAGCGAACTTCTCGGATTTCAAATTCTGCATAACAGAAAGCCTTACTTGTGACTCCAGTAACGTAATATACATGCTACATTGCAAAAAATGCGGACAAGAATATATCGGCCAAACAGACACGCCATTTCGGCTGCGGTTCAATATTCTCTGGTAGCACGCCACTTCACTGCCGAAGCTACCTTTATCTAGACATCTGCGCCAGCCAAACCACAGTTTTAAAAATATCAGCGTAACTCTTTTGCAGTCCGGTTTCTCAAACAGGCGCGAGCGCGAACAGCGTGAGGCATATTTTATTTTTAAATTTCGAACATTAGTAGCCGGCATCAACGAGGACCCCGGAAAACTCTCCTGCCTCCGAGAAGTAAGCCAGGAGGAAGTTGGTGACAAAGATTGATAGCTGGAGACCATGCTTGTTTTTTTTCTGATTGACTCGTACGTGTACACTGTCCTTTCTTGTGTTTGTTTTTCTTCTTTTTTCTTTTTTTTCTTTTTTTCACATGCACATACAAAATGTTTATGTTCGCCTACCACTTGATGACCATTCAAGAGAAACGGACGAAGATTAAATGTAAAGAGCCGACCGACCCATTAAGGGGAAACCCTTTCTTTACGCACGCCGTCACGGACCCCTCCCGCCACCGCGGCGACAATATCGGGTGGCCCGACACACGTCGAGAACTGAACAGCACGTGATAAGTACCGAATGTGGACGTACACGGACAGTTGGTTGCGTTCTCAGTGTTGACAGTGGTTCTTCCTCTTTTTTACTTTCTTTCTTTTCTTTCTTTTTCTTTTTTGTTTTTTTTTTTTCGTCTTTTTCTTCTCCTTTTTTTCTTTTTTTTTCTTTCCTTTTTTTAGTTCCCTCTCACTCTTGCAAACATCTTTCAAGGTGAGAAGGACGCGGCAGCAACGAAGTTTGGAAGTTCATGTCAGTATAACTCATCCCCTGATGAAGGGAGGACCCCTCCCGAAACCGTTGGGAAATAAATATATTTATCCTTGATGCCAGCGCTCCCGTTGTGCCATATCCCATATATATATATATATATATATATATATATATATATATATATGTGTGTGTGTGTGTGTGTGTGTGTGACGTATTAAGCGATGATTCGATGATTGGTAGAAGCAGAGAAGGAAGAAGTGCAGAATAGAAACATGGCATATGAGCCAGGCCACGTCTCCCAGTCATCATAGCGTCATACGAGTCGACAGGATGAAGACCTCCCAGCCGCTTCATCAGTGTCTTATCATCGACGCAGTTCTCCACAAGACGCCCTGACCATACATCGGCTACGGAATCATCTCCTGGCAGCACACAGCAACCAGCCCCATGCCAGAATCATCGACTGACCTTCCCTTCCCCAAGTACACCAGAGCAGTGGACGATGGACCTTTACAGGACTGGTTTGACCTGTTCGAGCTCCACGCAACCGCTGCATCATGGTCGGAACGGGAGATGGTCACCAACATTACCGACTACATCTCCAGGGAGGCCTTCAAATTGTACGTCATTCACATATTTCAAAACGAGGAGTCATGGGAAAAGATAAAACAAGAAAATGATCGTTTGGTTTAAAGAATACAATGACGACTACGACAAAGACTTGCTTGTAACCCACCATTCACAGGCAACCGCACTCGGTCGTCACAGCCAAAAACAGCCTTCTAGAATTGACTCCTCAAGTGCATATAAATCAAACGCTCACCGTTTGCCTTGTGATGACACCGTGTCCACGATAAGCGAACTGTTGACACATTGAGAAACTACCCTACCCCGCCGTGACGACTCGAAAAGGTGTTTCTCATCACAAGACTTTATTTCTTTGGTTCAGCAGACTGTGCAGATTTAGCCTAGTAATGCCACGTCACGTGTGGTATCCTCATCCAGAGCTCAGCAATCCAAGTACCGAAAGAATGCAGAAGTAATACAAACATCAAACCTCGCACGCAGCTGTCTGTGAGAAGCGTCCATACTGGACCACCTTACCGGAGCCTCTGAAGAGCATTTTAGCAATGATGGCGCATTACCAACTATGCCCGACCAGCAAGACACCAGATCACTATGCATCAGCTGTTTACGGGACATATTAACTTTCGAAAGAAGTGAATGCCCAATTCCGACAGGGGCTCCACTACAGCCACCTCCCGAGCAACCTCAGCAAAGCAAGCCAAGCCAAGTTTACAAACACATGCGACCACAAAATTTTCTGCAACAAAGGCATAGACGAACGCGAAGTTCAACGGAAGCGCGTTCACCATTTCAAGAACATCGAAAAATAAGATCTTCAAACAAAACGCCATTTGAAGACGTCAGACACTTTCACACAAACAAAAGTCGCCAGAGACGCTCCCTGCGCCTGCTATTGCACCCACTGCAACACCACAGAAAACACCCAGAAAGACGCGAAAGCACTGCTTGCAAACCGCAAGCACTCCGGCACTCTGTTACAATCTGTCGAGAAGCACGCACGCAAGAAGCATCGGGATTGCACCATGCATGACGCCAAATACAACCCCGACGACATCCGAGCTGCCGATGCAACAAGGACGTCCAACTTTGTTCGTTTTTCGCAGCTGCTGAAGCCGTGTCATGGTAAGTGCAGTTGTGCAGGACGCGGTTATCTTCTCCAGAATGCCACTGTCAGCCTCGCCCACCAGAACTCCTGCGTTAACCGGACTGCTGCACTCCTCCCTGAAGTCTTTAAAAGTTTACGGAACTTCCCTGGAGCATAGAACAAATTGTGAATTTGACATTTATGGCTTTTCAACCTCTCCTAGTTTACTTTTTCTTGTTCATAATTGATGCCTTCTTTCGGGTGAGGGGAAATTGTGTGAAGTATGAAACGATGGTTGCTAGAGGCAGATTGATATGTGGGGTTTAACGTCCTAAAACCACTATATGATTATGAGAGACGCCTTCTCTGCCTCTATATGATTATAGAGGCAGAGAAGGAAGAAGTGCAGATGAAATAAACATGGCGTATGAGCAAGGCTGCGTCTCCCGCATCTAGCATCATATATAAATAAATAAATTATATATATATATATATATATATATATATATATATATATATATATATATATATATATATATATATATATATATATATATATATGTGTGTGTGTGTGTGTGTGTGGTGTGTGTGTATGTGTGTGTGTGTGTGTGTGTGTGTGTGTGTGTGTGTGTGTGTGTGTGTGTGTGTGTGTGTGACGCTACGATGCAATGGGCGACGTGGCCTGAGTCATACGCCATGTTTATTCTATTCTCACTTCTTCCTCATCTACTTCTCCTAACCGTCCCTGCCTTTTTACGTCACAGAATTCCCCTCCCCCCGAAAGAAGTTGCGTGAGACGAACAGAAATTATAAACTGAACCTGCACGACTAAAAAGTGAACACAGTCAAAAAAAGGGAAGATCGTTCCATGTCCCAGGAAGTTTCCGTAACACACTTTAGCTTCACAGGAGAGTGCAGCAGTCCAGTAAGTGCTGGAGTTCTGGTGGGCGAGGCTGACTGTTGCGTACTGGAAAACACAAGTACACCTTGATTGTGGGAAACTTCAGATGATGAAACATTGTATACTTGCAAAAAATTAACGTGGCGTGAAGGCTTTGGAAAACCAGCAGCATGATTTGTGTAGGCGTCGCGTTCTTTGCCATGATTGGTTCACATACAGTGCCATCCGTCTGTGTGTTTGTTGACCAAGACTAATGCGGTTATTTCTGCGTCCTTCCGTAATACAGGGTGTGGTTTTGCGCCTTCTTCGTAGCTTTGTGTCCTGTTGTCTCAACAGCTTTGATTGTAGACCGAATCTTGATCTCTTCTGGAGAAAACTTGTGCGATGTTTCTTTTTGCGAAAATGTCTTGAATTAGAAGACTTGTTTGTCTTAAGCAAGACATATTTAATTTGTCGTCGCTTCACTTGATCCGCTTGATGACGCCTTTGTTTAATCCTCGAGTATTCTTCAAAAGATTTTTCCGTTCGTAGTCGTCCTTGCTGGCGTAGCCCATGGAGACTCTGTTGTTCTTGGGCTTGCATCTGCTGGCATTGATGATGTTCATGTGGAAGGAGCTGAGGTGGCAGCCGTTTTTGACCATGGTACTGATTTTCTGGGCAACTTGATGTGGTTTCCAGTAGGCAGGTGGTAGTCAGTGGACTGACCTCTATATATATATATATATATATATATATATATATATATATATATATATATATTGTTACGCCACGTATGTGCCGGACGAAGAAGGAAAAAGAAGCAAGGAGGGTGGAAGAAGAAGATCATCATCTTCTGCCTGCGCCGATACGGCTCGTCCCTCGAACCGTGTATCAATAAACCCCCAGACGCCTACTGAGGTCGTAACAGAGTGGTGGAAGGTGCTGGGTATAGGAACCAACGACGGGACCGCTACCCCTCGGATTTCGCCGGAGTCGTCGCCTCGCCGGCCTGCCTCCTTCTTTGGCCATCATGCCTGACGAAACAGAAGCTCGGGAACCAGTCCCCAGCAGTTCTTGGCCGTATCACAGAGAGCCACGAACCTTCTCCGGGAGGGCCAACGACGACGTGGACTCATGGCTCAAACATTTCAAGCGAGTAAGCAACTGCAACAAATGGGATGCTGCCTCCCAACTGTCACGCGTTGTTTTTCTACCTCACTGATGTTGCCCTCGTTTGGTATGAGAACCATGAAGATATTCTGACAACATGGGAACGCTTTGTTGAAGAAAATCAAGAAGTGTTTCGGCAACTCAGCTGCAAAAAAGAAGCTTGCCGAGCAGAGTCTTGCACAGAGGGCCCAGCTATCCGGTGAGACCTGCACCGTGTATACTGAAGAGATTTTGAAGCTGTGTAGGGAAGTCGATTCCAGCATGTCGGAAGAGGACAAGGTGGGGCATTTGCTGAAGGGAATTGCAGAAGATGTTTACAACTTCCTTATTAGCAGGGAAAGCCTGACTTCAGTGTCTGACGTTTGTACGGCACTGCCGCACGTTTGAAACCCTGAAGCAGCGCAGAATAGCGCCTAAGTTTGGTCGTCTGGCAAATGTCACCTCAGTAGCCAGCATAGAAGCGGCCTCAACTGTTGACCTTTCGGCAACCATCCGCCAAATTGTTCGGGAAGAGTTACTCAGACATGGCGAAATGACACGTGAACGGGCAAGCTGCCACGTCTCCATCCTATTTCCCGCAGGACACCACTGCCCCACAGCTTACAGTTTATGAACATCCATCCGTCAACGCAACGGAGGTTGCAGGGCCTCGGCGTATTCAGCAGTCAAGTCCGGCTTTTTACGAGCGATCACAGTACCCTCAACGTTTCCGTTCCGTACGCTCATACCACCCACCGACAACTGATTTCATTGAATCTCGGGCTTACGCGAACGCTCGCAGACGTGAACACTTCGAAGAACGGCGACGACCTCGTCCTGCGCCTGTGTGCTACAACTGTGGTCTGACTGGTCACATATCGAGGTATGTGCGATCGTTCGCGCATACCACGCTATGATCAGTGGACAAGCTTGACCGATAAACCTGCTGTCCCACCTTTTCAAGGACACTGGCCCACCGACTCAAGACCCGGCAGCAGCTTCTGGCACGGACACTGGCGCAACAACTCCCCTGCCTCTGATCGAAGTGTGACGCCACCTCCTGCGCCTCGATCCCACCGGTCTCCATCGCCACGGCGCCGCCCATCGTCACCACACCAGGAAAACTAAACAGTGCGGCCGATGGGGGTGAGGTCGCTGGTGACTTGCTGCAAAACGAAATACCCCGTCTGTGTTGATGTTCAAGAACAAGGTAGAAGCTTTTGTTGATGGTGTGTGTCCGATGGCTTTGGTGGACACTGGTGCTACAGTTTCGATTATGAGTGCTGCTTTTAAACACCGTTTAGGACAAAAGGTGATGTTTTTGTGGGAGAAGGCAACAACATTCTGTGGCGTTGGTGGTAACTCGCTGTGTCCCATTGGTTGGTCTGTACCGCAGAAGTGTGCTTGGGTGATCAAGTGTTTGTCACAGAGTTTACGATTCTTCCAAGGAGCACACACGACATAATCCTGGGGATTGACTTCCTTCGAATGTGTGGCGCCACTGTTGATTGTAGAAATGGAGAGGTGTACATATGTGATGCTTGCCCCTGGAGAACTATTAGAGAATTCAGACAGGGAGCACGGTGCGCTCCGGGTCAGTGAAGATAGCATTGTGCCGGCATTCTCTGCAGTATGTGTTCCTGTATACTCTTCACGCATTGAAAACAATGACAGTGCGTTCGACGCATTGGTGGAGCCCTTTCATCTCAGTTGCATTAAGAAGAACACATTGGTGCCGCATTGCATAGTGTCACTCGTTCAAGGACGCACAGGACTATGGGCGGTAAACTGTTCAGCTGAGTCGGTGGTTCTACCAGGAGGACTGAAGCTTGCCAAGTTCAAAACATACTCACCGATGGCAGTGGCTGCCTCAGTGATGCTCCAGGTGGGGCCTCAGCCAATACTTCTACGGCCGATTCAAAACTTTTACCTATGATCGACAAGTCACTTACTACTGACAAACGCCGCATGCTTCTGGACGTTTGTCAAAATACGTGGCGATTTTTCGATTTTCCCATGACCATGCGCCCTCGATTCCCGCGTCTCGGATTCTCCACAGGATAAACACGGGAACAGCACAGCCCATCCGCCAGAACCCCTAACCGAGTGTCGCCGTCTGAGCGCAAGATAATTGATGAACAAGTGCGTGATATGCTGCAGAAGGGTGTCATTCGAGAATCATCGAGTCCTTGGGCGGCTCCCGTGATTCTAGTCAAAAGAAGGATGGTACCTGGAGATTCTGTGTGGACTATCGCCGTCTAAACTCCGTCACAAAGAGAGATGTCTACCCTCTCCCACGCATTGATGACGCTCTAGACTGCCTCCATTCAGCATCCTACTTTTCGTCCATAGACTTACGCTCAGGCTATTGGCAAATACCTGTGCATTCAATGGACAAAGAAAAGACGGCTTTCGTTACTCCGGATGGACTATATGAATTTAACGTGATGCCTTTTGGTCTATGTAACGCGCCCGCTACATTTGAAAGATTCATGGACACCATTCTGCGCGCGGCCTGAAGTGGAAACATCGTATGTGTTATCTTGACGGACGTTGTTATCTTCGGGCGTACATTCAGTGAAACATAACGAAAGGGTACGAGCTGGTTTTGAAATGTATTCGAAATGCTGGCTTGGTTCTTAATGCAAAGAAGTGTCATTTCGGCGCTCGACAAACACTGGTGCTGGGACATCTTCGTCAACAAGGATGGCATCAGGCCCGACCCGAATAAGACAGCGGCTTTGTTAGAGCTTTTAAACCACCTGGCTCAGTGAAGGAGCTTCGGAGGCTTCTTGGGCCTCTGCTCTTACTTTCGCCGATTTATTCCCGCCTTTGCAGAAGTTGCCTTTCCACTGACCTGTCTTCTCCGCCAAGGTGCTAGTTTTGAATGGACTCCTGATTGTGAAACTTCTTTCAACCAACTGAAGTTCTTGCTCACGTCGCAGCCTATCCTGCGGCACTTCGATCCTTCTGCGGCGACTGAAGTTCACACCGACGCAAGCGGCATTGGCATAGGTGCAGTCCTGATACAGCGATGTAATCAAGTGGAAACACGTGATCGCATATGCCAGTCGCACTTTAAGTAAGCCGGAACGCAATTACACTGTGACCGAACAAGAATGCCTTGCACTCGTCTTCGCTGTGCAGCGATTCCGCTCATACCTGTACGGTCGTCCTTTCCAAGTAGTTACGGATCATCATTCTTTGTGCTGGCTTATCAACCTTCGGGATCCGTCAGGCCGTCTAGCACGCTGGGCCCTCCGGCTGCAAGAGTACAAACTTCACGGTATCGTACAAGAGCGGCAGGAAACACGCGGACGCAGACTGCCTTTCAAGGATGCCAGTTGATGCTACAGTTTGCGACGCTGACGATTTCGATCATCTGATTGCGTCCGTAGCACCAGCGTTCCCGGATAAGGCCACCTTTGAAACTGAGCAGCGGAAGGACGTGAGTTTGAATCCATTTATTCGTGATCGCACAAGCATCCACTCCGGAAAGCCGCTTTTGCGTCCGTGATGGTCTACTGTACAAGAAATCCATCTCCGGCACCGGTTTCCCCGCTTCCTGCTGGTGGTTCCAGAGGCACTACGGTCATCTGTTTTGTACGCCATGCATGATGACGCCACTTCAGGTCACCTCGGAACGACGCGCACTCTTCATCGTACCCAGGAACGCTTCTACTGGCCACGTATGCGCCAGTCAGTTGAGTTGTACGTGGCCAGTGTGCGCAATGCCAGGCGCACAATACTCTCTCAGCAGCTCCGGCGGACATCTACAAACTGTGACGCCTCCCAGTTCTCCGTTCGAACAAATTGGCATTGACCTGGTGGGCCCTTTTCCCGCGTTCATCGAAAGGCAACAGATGGATTGTGGTATGTGCTGACCATCTTACTCGGTACTGCGAGACTGCTGCCCTGCCATCCGCGACTGCTGGTCAAGTGTCGTCCTTCCTTCTCCATTCTATCATACTGCGTCATGGGCCCCCTCGCGTCATCATAAGTGACCGTGGACGTCAATTCACGGCAGACGTTGTCGAACAACTTCTTCGTATGTGTGGCTCAGAGCTCAGACACTCGACGCCTTATCACCCGCAGACGAATGGTCTCGTCGAGCGAACAATTCGAACACTGGTGAATATGCTTTCTATGTACGTTGCTTCGAACCACAAGAACTGGGACGATGTCTTGCCGTTCGTCACATACGCGTTTAATACTTCCCAACATGAGACCACCGGCTACAGCCCGTTCTTCCTCCTCTATGTTCGACCCCCCCGTTATACTCTGGATACAATATTTCCTTCTCTGATCGGGACCAATCAGAAATCTCCCTAGCAGAAACTCTTTGTCTCGCCGAAGAAGCTCGTCGTCTTGCTCGTTTACGTACAATAGCCTCGCAAGACAGATCGAAAGTTCGTTATGACAGCAAGCACCGGCAGGCCACATATATTCCGGGAGATCTCGTGTTGGTGTGGAAGCCTTTACGCAAACGTGGCTTGTGCCAAAAACTGCTCGCGCACTACATCGGACCTTTTGTTATCCTTGACCGCCTGAGCGCAGTCGACTACCGCATCGCACGTCTTACAGCTAGGGGAGACGCTCCAGAAAGACAGAGGTCACGCATGTCGCTCGCCTGAAGCCTTTCAGTCAACGCGACACTGTATGAAACGCGCGGCGCGCTTTGTCTGCGAGGGGGGAAATGTTACGCCACGTATGTGCCGGACGAAGAAGGAAAAAGAAGCAAGGAGGGTGGAAGAAGAAGATCATCATCATCTGCCTGCGCCGATACGGCTCGTCCCTCGAACCGTGTATCAATAAACCCCAGACGCCTACTGAGGTCGTAACAATTATATATATATATATTATTTTATATATATATATATAGAGAGAGAGAGAGAGAGAGAAGAGAG